>PVKE010000921.1:61891-116424 GCA_004027555.1 Craseonycteris thonglongyai | reverse complement strand
CCCCTCTCCCCCCCATGCAGTGTGTGCACGACCCCTCTCCCCCCTGCAGTGTGTGCACGACCCCTCTGCTGTAAGCGGGACAGTGAACGGGCCCCCCAATCACACGCTTCCCTGAGCATCAGAATCAGCCCTTCCTTCCCCCCAGTGCCACCTGCCCTGGGCTGATTACGTGGCCTGTCAGTCATCTGTCATTGGAAACTGGGAAACGTGGTCTGGGGCAGAAATACGGAAAATAAATTTGGGGAAGATTAATGAGTTTTTAAAAGGCAGCAGAGAGTAACATTCTCTCCTCCCGGGGATGTCAGTCCTGGTGTCTGTCAGTCGCAAAGATCTGGCAAGAGATCAAAAGTACATCCTCACTGGCAATGGAAGGACTGAGCTTACAGTGGGGGGAGGGGACCCCGTGCTGGGAAGCAGGCCTCAGTCCAGCTCTGAGGTTACCTGGGGGTTGGGCGAGCCGCTGGGCTGCTGAGGGCACTGTGTGACCTCTGCCCCTTCTGAAGGGCACAGCCGGAGAGGTGCCCGGGATGCATCCTTCCAGGCCGTCCCTGCAACCCCAGGGGCCACACCCCCTCCAGCATTCAGAGCTGCGGGCTGGCTGGGGTTGGGTGCCTCAGAAGACCCCCTGCTTCCTGGTGGCTCTCAGGCCCGCACAACAAACCCAGGGGTCCCACGAGTTCCCTAGCGGGGGTCCCAGCCCAAGCAGCGAGCCTGTCAGAAGTCCTCCAGCACCACGTGAGGGTGCGGTGCAATCACACAGCCACGGGGGTCCGGAAGCCAAATCCAAAGGCGGGTGCCCGCGAACACGCAGGCGCTCCCAGAACGTGAGGAGGGGGCAGGAGGAGGAAGGTGGGCCTGCCCTGTGCATCCGGGAACAAATGCACGGCTCTCGGCGAAGCCGGGCCCACTCACAGCTCCTGCAGCTTCTGGCAGAACCTCCAGCCGTCCCGGCCGATGCGGGAGATGGAGTTGTTGTTGAGGTGCAGCTGCTGCAAAGCCGTGAGGCCGTAGAGCGAGCCGCTGTTCACTTCCGCCAGGCTGTTGTGCTCCAGGTGCCTGCAATGACAGCCCCGCGGCGTGAGAAACAGCCCTGCGGTGTGACCAAGTGCCGCCCCCGAGCTCCCCACTTATCCACAGTGCACACACGGGGGGAGGGCAGCCGTCACGGGCCAGACACGGTCAGCTCCGAGGACAGGACAATGTCACTCGAGAGAAGTGTGAGTGTGTGTGTACTTGTGAACATGTGTGTGCTTGTGTACATGTATGTGTGCATACTTGTGCGTAAGTATACGTGTGCACACATGTGTTTGTGTGCATGTATGCGCGCATACTTGGCGTATGTGTACTTGTGCACATGTATGTGTGTGCATGTGCACGTGGCGTGTGTGTGCTTGTGCACATGTGTGCGTGCATATGCGCGCATGTGCATGAGTGTGAAGGTGGGGACACAGCACAGAGAGTTGATGGAACTGGGCCTACAATTTTTGTTTTTTGTTTCGGTTGCAAAGATACCCAACAAAAGATAAAAATGCAGTGACGGGAAGGGAGAGGGGAGAAGGCCCTGAACAACTGACACCACGGATCACAAAGCAAGAAATCTGAAGTCGACAAATCAAGGTCGTGGTACAAGGGTATGAACCTGGAAGTGACCACCCGCAAAACCACAAACAGCAAAACACGAAAGGAGAAGAGACCACCTCTGGGGGGTAGAACAGGGGGGGAGGACTGGAGAGGCCGGCAAGAGCTGCTCTCCATTAGGAAGCGATTTGTTCAGGGGCGGGTACACGCTCCTTCTGATGCACAACAAACACACTGGGACGCCTGGGAGCTCAGGACTGGCCCCCCGCCCGTCTGCCGGCTTTCCCTGCTCCGGCAGCCACGCCGGCCTGAGACTGTGCACATCTGGCGGGAAGAGGGCTCCCTTGATAAAAGTGAAACATCTGTACTGAGGGGCTTGATTAGCTCACAAAACGTAAATAAATGGCCCACCTGCACATCAAGACCGTCAAACCCCAAATGGCAGAGAGGGAACTTCCTGTGGCGTGCGGGAGCGGGGAGAGGATGTGGGAGGGGAGCCGGCCCCCAGCCCGAGGGAGCCGGGTGGGGGAGGAGTAGGAACAGCGCTCCCTCTCCCATCTTCACTAACCCACTTACGTGACCAAATCCACGAGCCCCTCCCCCCGGAGATTTTCCTAACCTGTGGGGAAAACACCCTCAGACGCTGAGCTAAGCCCAGCTGAAGTCACAAAGGGCAGGGGGCTGGCTCTGGCTGAAGTCCTAACTGATCCTCAGGGCAGGGGGCCGCACGAACAAATGCACACGTGACACAAGCCAGCCCAGTGCCAGGGCCCCGGCCCGAGCCCAGCTTCACACTCACAGCTCGTGCATCTTGGACAGTCCCCAGAAGGCCCCGTCCGTCAGCTTGCTGATGTTGTTTCGCTGAAGCTTCAGCACCTCTAGACTGTCGAGCCCCTGGAACGTCAGCCCCTCGATCAGCCGAATCCGATTCCGACTGAGGTCCCTAAAGAGAGGAAGCCGGCGGGCTCAGAGAGTCTCCCATGCAGACGCTCTGCCTGCCATTCCCGTGTGGTCCCTGCTGGGTTTCCGAGTCGGGCAAATCCCGGTGCAGAGACCCCTGGGAAGCCCGGCCGCCTGGCGGGAGCCCACTGGGCATCTCATGGCAGCTCCTGCCCGTCACAGGCACTGACGCTGACCCAGCCGCTGCGAGGGAATGGAAGAAGAGCTCCCAGGAACGCTTCCATTTCCTCCCGCCTACAAGGCCCGTGACGGTGCAGACAGGACATGGGCATGACTCAGGACTGAGTGCTTCGGGTGAGCTGTCTCTGAGCTGAGCCACAGAAACCCACATCGGATGCCTCAACCCAGTGAAAACCTAACCGCCGGTATCAAATGGCAACGACACATCCACTGCGGGCGTCAGTGGATCTGCACGGACCGGGGGAGGTGGAGCACACACCTTGGCGTCTGACCCCGGGGTGATGAAGACTCAGAAGGGCCTGGATCAGTACGAACGCCGGGGGAAGGGGCAGGGAACACAGGCCTCCCCAGAGAGCCCTTGGTTTTCCCCAAATACCTCTGCAGTGCCTCGTGACCCCGCCCCACCCAGAACGTCCCGAGCACCAAGAAACCGGAGGAAGAGAGCGGACGGAGGGGTGCGTGCTGGGCACAGCCCTCTTGCCACCACAGCTGGCCGTGAATGACGGGCGTTCACTTAAACCGCATCTCCAATCAGTACCGTCTTATTTCCCTGAGATACACTCTTCAGGACAAAGAGGATACAGGAAAAACCCCCCCCAGAAATATTGCACCAGGTTCTGATAAATGGAGATTTTCTAGACTCTAGACCCAGTGTCATTCCTGGAGGACACTTGGCCTTGGTCATGAAAAAAAAAAAACTAAACAGATAAATCCTTTCTTTCAACAACCCATCAATCAATCGAGGACTTCGCAGGCCTCAGGAGAGGAAGGGGACGCCCGCCTCTTGCTTACTGCCACCTCTGTGTACCCCTAACTTGCTCTCCACCTGCTCACGAAGCTCTGCAGCACAGATTTCATGGATCCCTTTAACAAAACCACCCGGGAACCTCTCAGGTCAGTAAGGAGCCCGCTCCACACGGCCCGGCCCCAGCCCCGGCCCCGGCTGGGACCTGCAGAGCACCCCTTTCTTTCCGGAAAGCGTCCCCAGGCCGGGCACGTGCATCTGCAGGCCCCTGACCCAGCTTCTAACGAGCCGCCCCCGTGCGCGAGGAGCGGCGTCTGGGGCGGGGTCCTGGGGGCGCGCAGGTTCCGCACTCACAGCTGGGTCAGCCGAGGCAGCTTGAAGGCCTTTGCGGGGAGCTGGGTGAGCCTGTTCCGGCTGAGACGCAGCGTCACCAGCGACCGAGACAGCGCGTCGAACGCCCCCAGCTCCAGGCTGCTGATCCGGTTGCTCGCCAGGTTGCTGGAACGATCCGGAGAGAAAAGGCAGAGGTCAGCGGGAGGCCCTGCTTGTTCTGGGACAGACCCTAGGCCTGGCCAGATCGGGTCATCCCGGGGTCATCCTGGGGTCGCCCCGCCACCCCCCCGGGGGAGCCGGGGGAGGCAGGTGTCTGGCCCGTGCACTTGGGCCCTGCACGGGAGCCCTGTTTCTGCTTAGAGCCGCTGCGCTGGGGGCGAGTGGGCGACCCCAGGGCACATCAGCCCTGCCGAGTGGGGCCCCCGCAGGACTCCTTCCTCGACACCCACGGGTGACACCAGGGTTAGGGCTCAAGGTGGGTGACAAAAGCCCTAGGAAGCAGAATGTGAACGGCAGAATGTGAAGGTCAAGGCGGGTTTCAGAATCTAGGGGGACAGCCTTTGGTCGCGAGGGGAGGGTCCCGCGTACGACGTACGCAGCAAATGTGCACAACCCAGCTGCGTGTAATGACCTCAACGGTCTCAAAGAGACTCTGGTTAAAGAGACTCGCACGGAGTCCCCTCAGAAAGCAAGCAATTCCTCCATGGGGCCCCCAGTTTCAGGATGACGTACGTGGGGGCCCCTCCCCTCAAAACCCACTGCAGGATGCAGCTGAGCGCCGCGATGAGGCGTCACCCCCAACACCTCTTCTGCCGTCTTCAAACAGAGGCGGGCATTGGAGGTGTAAGCAGAAAGGGGAAAGGACAGGGCACCCCTTCCACGGGGAGGGGAAGGGACCAGGCATTTATCCTCCACGCCCCTCGGGCAGGGGCCCAGGGAGGTTCTGTGCAAATGAGGCCGGACAGTCTGTTCTTAACACAGCAGATGGAGGAGGAACAGTCTGTGCGCTGAAAATATACTGGCCGGGATCTGCCAGAATAGAAAGTCCTCCCGCTCTCACGCAGGAGGAGGCCACCACAACTCTAGCAGTGGGTGGCTTCTCTGTGGGCACGTGGGCAGCTCTGCAAAGCCCTCCGGGGCTCAGCCCGGCCGCACTGACCTAGCGAAGGCCAAGGCCCCCGGTTTCCCACCGGCGCCCCCGTGCAGCGGAGGAGAAGTCACTCTTCTCCGTGGGGAATCTTGGAAACGCCACGGGCCAAGTCTTGGTTTCCCCGAACAGACGGGTCACCACGGCCCTGAAACCAGACTTGTAAATCCTCTCCCAAACCGGGCAGGAGCAGCCACTGTGTACGCCCGGGATGGAAACTCTCGGGGCAGCTGAAGATGCCTCTTTAGCCCGGGTTTTCTCTTCCCCAAAGCTCCGTGTTCCTACCAACAGGCAGTGGGTTGTATAGCGTTGAACTCCCCCCACCCCCCCTGTTCCACCATCTTCCGGGTGCAATGTGGGGGCCTTAGGGTGGGTGAAAGCAAAGCAGAACAACACGGATATGCAGGTTCTGAGAACCCACCGAATGGAGTAACGGCCCCTCAAATAAACCAAATGACGTGCTGCTGGCAAGAGAAGCGCGGGGGCTGGTTCATCCTCTGCAAGAGGACGCCTCCCCCCACCGCTGCCATTCCCTCCAGCCACCCCGAGTCCTTCCTCGCTGCTTTCCAGGCCGGGAGCCCAGTCACGGGGACACAAAACAGCGGCTCTGCAGCCACGACAGATCGCATTTGAGGGCTGGAGTCTCTCCACTGGGGAGCCCGTCTCCCCACCTCAGCGCCCTCCTCTGTCTGCAACGCAGAGAAGACACGGCCCGGGGCCCCTGCCCGCAGCCCCGCTGAGGACAGTCCCAGGGGCTCTGTGCCCACCCGTACGGCCTCAGCCAGGCCGGGACGCAGGGCCCGGGGCAGGGCAGGGGGACTTACAGCTCCCGTAGGGGCGGTCCGTGCGGGAAGCAGGCGCCGTGCACCTCCGTGACGTTGTTCCAGCTCAGATCCAGCACCTCCAGCGACACGAACGCCTTCAGCGGGGCCCCGTCCACGCCGCGGATCTTATTGTGCTGCCTGAAACACACACCAGGACGCGGCTCCAGCACGTCTTTCTGCGAAGAGGCTGTTCATTCCCCGGCCGCCTCCTCCAGTCCCTGCTTTTGTGCCCTAGCTCTTTTCAGAAGATTACAAAATGCAGTGACGCTCTTTAAATCCGATGTCCTGTTCTTCTTTCCATCACGTTATCACCTGCCAGATGGTGATGGGTGGGTACCGGACAGAACACCGAATTCTCTCCAAGTTTTAGGCCCAGGCTGCCCTCCTGCAGGGGGCACCACGGGGGTGATATTTCAGGCCGTGTACAGAGCGGCACGGCAGGTCCCTGACACGGTCCCCATCGGGGACCTACCCGTCAGCTTCGTGTGCGGCTCCCATCCCGAACCTTCCCATTTACAAGACCGCAGGGAACAGGGCCCGCAGCTCAGCTGAACCCATCCTCACGCGTCCGCACACTCCTCCCACTTTATCGACACCGACCCCGTATGTCCCAGGCGAGGAGACAACAGGCACAAGGGATCAAAAAAAATAAAGACGACGACAAAATCCTGGCAAGGGATACCAGGAACCCGGTTCTGGGTCTAACCTCCCAACTAGCCCTCGAGCACTCCGTCCCTCAGTGTCTTCACCCGGAAGATGGGGCCACAACCCCTCCCGTGAGGTGTAGGAGTGCCAGCCCGAGACCACGATGACCTCAGTGGTGGATGTCAGCACAAACGTTCCGTGTTCACCTCCTTCTGCGAACGGCATGTCACCCCCATGACTGATTGGTCCCTTTAACCTTCTTCCTGACAAACCCCGTCTTACCAACCAGCCCGTATCCATTCATCAGGGGAAAGACCACAGCCGCTAAGGGACGCTGGAGGGGGGACAGCCCTGCGTGGGTTTGGGGGCCACGGGGCAGATTCTGACCCCCGCAGCCCTAGTCCCAGCGCTCGGATCCGTAAGCATCTGGGAGTGGCTGCCCCGGGTCCCCCGGCTCCCGGCACTCACTGGGCCAGGTTCTGAGAAAACAGGGTCAGGGGACCGGCCAATCAAAGCATTCCTGAACACGACACAAGCGAGCCAGGCGACGCTTACCAAGGGGCACAACTCTCCTAAACAAACACTGGAGCGAGTCCGTTCCAGCAGCCTAAACAAGGCGCCCTGTCCCAGAAGCACCGGCCTCCTCGGCGACGCCTTTGTTTCCGCCACGACTCTCCCAGGCCCCGAACCCACAAGCCCAGTGACAAGGGCACCGCTGGGCCCACGGTGAGGTCTGGCAGGCATGAAAGACCCGTTCTTCCCTTCCTGGACCCCCGCTCCCTCCCTCGGCTACTTCCTTTGATTTCTTTTATGAAGTTCTGTGTAAAGATCGTCTCTTCAGTTTTCTGCCTCCAAAAGAAAAAGAAAGAAAAGAAAACCTTTATTATGTAAAGTATGGGGGGGAAGAACCAGAAATGGAGGCGACAGCACGGAGCCTCAGCCAGGCACCGCGACCCAGCGCCAGGGAGCCGGGAAGAGGGCGTCCCGGGTGAGCAGGGAGGGGCGCCCCAGGGGCCCCAGCCGCACAGAGAGGAACCCATCTCACCGTGGTCCAGGGAACAGGTGGCGGCAACACAGAGACAGACATGAGAGAGTAAGAGCAGGACCCGCAGGCCTTGGAGGTCACGTGATGGCTGAAGAGGCATGGAGTGGCGACCTTGCATTTATTCCAGTTTGGGAATATTACGACAACCAGGCTCGCAGGCTCCCTGGGCATCCTCGCCCCTTCTAGTCCATCCCCAACCCGGCGGCCGGAGATGCCGGTAAGGATCCCCCGGAGTGGGGGAACACCTGTGCAAATCATGCATCGCTCGAGGCGTTCACGTCTAGGAAATACATAAAGAACCCTGCAACTCAGCAACAACAACCCGATTACAAAATGAGCACACGGGGAAGCCGGGATGGCTCAGTGGGTTAAGCTCGGTTTGCAGATCCCAGGGACTCAGGATCGAATCCTGGCCCCGGCCCGTGTGGACCCGTATGCTGAACTGGGGTGAGCGTCCCAGGCGGGAGGCCCCTGCCTAATTCCCGCCCTGCACGGCCCCCCAACCACCTGTGTGGAACGAAACCATGTAGAAAACGGATGACGTACAACTATGGAGATGGCTTTGGGCCCTCCCCCTTCTCTCTGTCTCTGTCAAAAACAATAAAATAAATCTTAAAAAAAAAGAGCTAAGAATTTCAACAGAGTTTTCTCCAAAGACAACAATGCCAATGGCCAATAAGCGCATGAAAATATGCTCAACATGACCGATCTGCACGGGAATGAAATGAGATCCCTCCTCAGCCCCACAGGACAGCTACTATCAAAGAAATAAGAATAAAAAAGGAAGGAACAGGTGTGGAGGAGGATGTGGAGAAATCAAAACCCTGGAGCAGCTGCTGAAGACCTTGGTGTGGCAGGTCCTCAAAAAGTCAAACAGAAGTACCACGAGCCAGCAAGTCTACTTCTGGGTACACAGCCCCCCAAATGGAAAGCAGGTCTGAGAGCTGTTTGTACCCCCGTGTTCCTAATGGCACTATTCACACAATAGCCAGGAGGCGAACCAACCCCAGTGGGCATCGATGAGGGATGGAGGGGTGGGTGGATGGGTACGACGCGGTATGACCCATTCAACAGATTACTATGCAGCCTTAGGAAGGAAATCCTGACACATGTACCATGTGGATGAACCTTGAGGACATTCACGCCGTGACAGGAGCCCATCACAGGAAGACAAATCCTGTGCGGGTCCACTTCTCAGCGTCTGCAGAGCCGTCAAGCTCCCTGCAAGCGGAGCCGGCCCGCGGGGAAGCAGGAGTCGGAGCTGCTGGACGGGGGTGGGCTTTCAGTTCTGCAAACCGGGACGGCCTGGGCGGTTGCAGCCCACGGGGGTGTGCTCGGCACTGCTGAACTGCAGACCCAGACAGGATCCGACGGCAAGTTTTCTGCGGTGTGGACGACACCACCGTTTAAAAACAGAACCACGCAGAAACCAAGTCAGTCCAAGGGACTCCTCTGCTTAGAACGCAAGCGACGGCTCTCGTGTGTCTCGCTTCAGGACCAAATTCTTACGGCGTTCTTCGGCAAGGCCTACAGCATCTGCCACGTGCCCACCTCCCTCAGACACGGCAGGCGGGCCCCTGCCTCAGGGCCTTTGCACCTCCTGTGCCGCCGCCCGGCACGCTCCTCCCTCACAGATCTCATGTCCTCACTTCCTTCACATCTTGATTCAAACGTCACTTTCTCGTTGAGGCTTCCCTGGCCACGCTCGTTAAAACCACAAGCCCCACCCCCTTCCGCTCCTTTGCCTGCTTTATTTTTCTCAGTAGCTCTAATTATCCTCCCAGGATTTTGCTTCTTTCTCGTTTACCATCGTCTCTCCCACCAGGATGTGGTCCAGGGACGCGCATGTGTTGGATTTTTGTCAGCTGCTGGGTCTCTAACCACCAGGACAGTGTAAGGCACAGAACAGAGGTGCTCAGTACCTATTTGCTGAATGAATCACAGAGAATGACTGTGGGTAAACTAAGGAAGGCTGAGGCTGAACAGCGCTGGGCAGCTCACCCGCATTTACGGAGAAGGACATCATGCAAGCAGATGAATTCAATCAGGGACTAGGAAGCAAAGAAATGGCTCTGCCAACTGCCCAGATGCAAACGACCAGACCACCCTGGCTTCTGAGGTCCCAGGGGGCGTGGGGGCTGCGCACACCCATCTCCGCCCTCACAGCGGGTCTCTCTGCTCTAGACTCCAGCTTTGCGCCCTGATCAAACGCTTCCTGAACTCCGCGGGCTCCGGAAGGCTGAGCACAGCGCTCGCTGCTGCTGCAGAACTCTGCTCCCTTCTCTCACAGATGCCTCTGTCACCCTGGCGGTTCCAGCCACGGCCAGGAGGTCCACCTGGGCCGGAACTCAGCACAGGCTGCACTGAGGACAGGCCGTGGCAGCCCCCTGCCTGCGTTCAAGCCCGTCACACCCCTTAGAGCTGTGAGCCTCCGAGGAGCGCCGTCTGTGGAGTGAGACGCTGCTTTCTATGACCTGACACGGAGCAGCTGCTCAATGCATCGAGTCCTAATGACGTCCTCAGGGCCAGGCTGTAGTCTGTGAGAGGTCCCCCGGCACGAGGACGATCACTTCTTACCTCCGCGCCACAGGACGCTTACGACACCCATCCATGCTGCTGCCCTGGCTGTCGTTAAATCCTTTTCGTGGTTCTGTGGTGTTTGTACTGAAGGAAGGGACAGCAGTTTGTGTTCCCGTGTTACTCCTGATGGACCCGGGGTTATCTCCAGTGGGGGGCAATGCAGCTGTCACAGCTCTGGGGACAGACACGTCCTTGGTGCACGTCTTCGGGGCACCTTCCCGGGCACCACAGAGTGTGCAGCATGGAGCGTGCGTGCCCAGCCTCGGGACGGCGGCCTCCGTTAAGCCAAACCCCCCGACTCGGGATGAATCTGAAAGCCACTAATCGGTGGGCCACGCTTCCTGCTGCTTCATTCTGCCACATGCTCAGCTGTCACCCCCTTTCCCACGGAAAGCGTTAGGAACACAGCCAAGGGCTGAGTACACCCCATCTGTTCAGGAGTCACACAGAACTATTATCACTGGGGACCTAGGGAACACCCCAAAAGGAAGAAACGATGACTAATTCTGAGTCCCACGCAGGCAGGCAAGCTTGTGACCGGCCCCCATGTGGGGACCGGGGCCCACACGGAACGTGGAAATGAAGGCGAGGGGAGGGATTTAAACATATGAGCTCATGGGCGACGAAGACACGTCTCTCTCCTCAGAATGACAGTCGAAAGCATCGCCCTCTCTCCCTGGCCTGCGGTACATTCATCTCCTCGAAGATCCAAAACTTACAAAATAAAACCCAAACCAGCTGCTGTGTTGCATAAATCGCTAACTTGCTCCAGGAACCCCGTGCCCCGCAGGAACGGCCCAGCTGGGTTATGTGCGGGGCAGGAAATGGGAGTCAGAGCCGGGGGGCTCCGCCTCTCCCTCCCCCAGCCCCGCCCCCGCGGGTGAATCACGGCCCCGGGAATTCTGGCAGGTTCTCAGCCTGGCTGCAGATGGCTCCCGCGTCTGTTTACTCAGGTGGAGGTTGGGTGGAAAACAAGAGCAGCCCCCAGCCCTGACGAACACCGTGCGTCCCTGCCCGGCCGCTTCCTTCAGTCTCGCTGTCCCCTTGGGGGTCTTCAGTCAACTGTTGCGGTGAAGCCCTTGCACAGGGACTCTGGTGTGACAGCCCCACGGCTCGACGTGGCTGGCCTCACTTGGTTCTCCCACCCGTGGGCTTGAGTTGGACACCAGAGAGCCGGCACGAGGACGCCTAGGCCTGGTGTAGCGCCGGCCACCACGGTCCCCTGCCAGCTAGAGTGACCCAGCCAGGGACGACTACAGACCATCAAGACCCACTCCCAACTACCTGGGTTCTGCGTTCTGCTTTAAAATGCACCAAAAAACCCCAAAACAAAACCTCCTAAGGAAATGCACACTGTTGAGTGAAGACAACTCATCAGAAAAAGCAACGTACGGTATGATTCCAAATATGTGACATTCTCAGAGGTCAATGACAGGGGACTGTGACCAGATCAGTGGTTGCTGGGGTTTGGGGGAGCCCGGGGGACTTTCGGGGCAGGGCAATCATTCTGTGCGATACTCTAACAGCGGATACGTGTCATCAAACATGTGCGGAAGCCCATGGAATGTGCAACACAAACAGCGAACCCTCATGTAAACTGTGGGTTTAGTTAATAACAATGTAATACTGGCTCATCATCTGCAACAAATGAACCACATTAATGCAAACATGTTAACAATGGGCACCAGAGGCGTGGCGGGGGCGGGGGAGGGGTATATGGGAAATCGGTACCTTCTGCTCAGCTTTTCTCTAAACCCCAAGCTGCTCTTAAAGTCTATTCACCATAAACAGAACCAACCCAAACCTCCGAAGGTATTAAGTCCTCAGATCGTGACATCATTAGAATGTAAGCTGAACAAGGGCTGGGATTTTCAGCCGGTCTTTCTTTACTGCTGTCTTTTTAGCACCGAGGACTACGCTTCAACCGTAAAAGACGCTCAATAAATACTTGATAAATAAACAAATGAATTGCAACCACAGCTCAGTCACCGCCACAGACCAGAACAAAGGCATGTTATTCAGAAAAACACACTCTGAGGCAAGACCAAGCGTCCTATTAAATTCTTTGTAAAGAAGTAATGTAGACTTAACTTTTTTCTTAGGTAGAGAAGCTGGTAGACAGAGTTTTAAAAAAATGTCAAATAAAATGGATTTTCTGGTTAACTGTACATTCCCCAAGTTCAGCTGAACCCCAAACACAGGGAACTCATTCATTCGCCAGGGTTGGGAAGGTGTGACAGCTTCTGGGGACCACGCCCTGCACCTGCCACCCCACGGGCCTGCGATTCTAACCAACGTGCAGGTGCAGAGGGCACAGAGCCTGCCACGGGCCACTGCATGCGGCCCCGGCCCCCGCTTACACACATGCACACACACGTGCCTCACGGGCCCTCGCGTGCCCACAGGCAGACCTCCCCTGCTTATATTTGAGACGCCGCCGTGCTCTCTAACTAGGGAAGGGAGCGCGGCTGACAGAACAGAAGTGGGCGTCTTCCAGGCCTCACTCTACCGCGCCAGAGAAGGCAGCTGCTAACCCAGACCAGAGAGGGCAAGACCCCAGCCTGAGGTCACCCAGCACGTGCACCCAGGCATCCACGCTCTCGCCTCAGGCTGGGCCCCTCTCTGGAGGGACAGGGCCCTAAGAATTTACATCGGAGATGGGACCGTGCGTGCCAGCGAGAAACCGTCCCCTCTGGGGCCACCGGCTCGTCCCTGCATGTCCCTCCCAGCAGCTCTGGGCTCCAGCAGGGGAGGAAGCTGCCTCAGCTCTCAGCTGCAGCCTCCAAGACCAGTTCCTGCCCCTCCAGGCAGGGAGACCGCTGACACGCCTTTCAAAATAAAACCAGGGCTGCCTCCGCTTCATCTGGAAGGCTGCTGGCCCGCTGATCACGTGACCGAGGCTCTATTTCACCACGCAAGTTCCCAAGCCCTCAGCATCTGATCCGGCATGTTGGGAGGGTTCAGGGCGTGCAAGGCTGGGATTAAGGAGTCGGCCCTTTAAAGTGATGCTTCTTATCCACCCTGAAGATAAGACCTCGACAGCATCAAAGGGGCCCCTGGCCAGCTCCCCTGCTGTCCACCCCGGGATCACCCATCCGCTCACCCTGCCCAGCCAGGGAGTTCCCACAGGGGCCCACGCTGGTTCAGTTTCTCTCCTGAAACCACAAGCTTCGATTTCCTTCTTGGCTTTAGGTTTTCAAAGACACCATCGTGGACCTCCGTGTAAAACGTCAACTACAGACTTCTAGAAAAAACGGGGGAGAAAACCTGTGGGACCTAGAGCCAGGCCAAGTTCTCAGACGAGACAGCAAAAGCGTAATCCACCAAAGGGAACATTAATGCGCTGGACTGTGTGACCATGAGAAGCATTTCCGGTGTGGAAGTCCCCGTGAGGAGGGAAGGCACGCTGCAGACTGGGAGGAAATGTCCAAGTACGCGCCCAGCGAAGGACTGGCATCTAAAATACATATCGAACTCTCAGAACTCAGCCAGAACTGAACAATCCAATTAGAAAATGGGCAACAGACATTTCAACTCAAAGACTATGCAGATGGCAAAGCAGGACAAGAAAAGTGGTCCTTGGGAAGCCGGGATGGCTCAGTGGGTTAGGTGCTCACTTTGCAGCCCCGGGGACCGAGGATCGAATCCCGACCCCGGCCCGTGTGGACCCATATGCTGAACTGGGGAGCTCCCCCAGTTCAGTTCTGACTGGGGTGAGACCCCGGCCCAGTTCCTGCCCTGTGCAGCCCCGCCCACCTGTGGAATGAAACTATGTGGAAAAAACAATGATGTGCAACTATGGAGACTGCTCTGGGCCCTCCCCCTTCTCTCTGTCTCTGTATCTCTCTCTCTCTCTCTCTCTATCAAAAACAATACATAAATCTTTAAAAAAAAAAAAAAAGGAAAAATGGTCCGTCCCCATCAGCCGTTAAGGAAGTACAAATGCAAACCACAAGGAGGTATCAATACACACCTACCAGAAAGACTACTATTTAATAAAACACAACAACAAAAACCTGACACTTCCCGTGCAGGCCAGGGTGCAGGGAACCAGATGGCTCCTACACGGCTGGTGGTGGGAATGGGAGATACGGCACAGCCACTTGGAAATGGCTGGCAGTTTCTTAAAAACCTAAAGCTACAACTACCACACAATGCAGCGATTCTACTGCAGGGCGTCTACCCTAGAGAACTGAAAACGTATGTTCCCACAGAAACCCACCCAGGAATGCTCACAGCAGCTTGATTCGTACGAGCTCTGGAAACACCCCGGAGGTCCTTTCGCAGGCGAATGATGACACAAAGTGTGGTGTATTACACGCCGCAATCCCCACAGCCAAGCCCCAGAGGCTGCATGCCCTGTGACTCCATTTATTCAGCATGCCCTGCATGAAAAACGAGGAGACGGAGGACACAGTGGAGACCGCCAAGGGTGTGGGGGCAGGAAGGACGTGGGCACGGCTCTGAAAAGGCCCCGGGAAGGCACTGGCAGAACGGAAATGTTCTGTATCTTGAATGTATCAATGTCATCAATATCCTGGTCATGAAAAGTTCTGCAAGACGTTGCCATTGTGGGAAACTCGGCTAAGAGCTGATGAGGGAGCGCCGTGAATGGGTTTTTTTCCCCTAACAATTGCCTGTGAATCGATGATGATCTCAACAAGAAAAAGTGTAATGAACACACACAGAAGAAAACCATGTCCTGACATTCACAGCAGAAGCAGACAGGAGACCTGGTGGGACGGGATCGTGGTGCTACCAGCCTCAATTTAGTTTCCAGTTTCCTTGAAACCTGCAGAAACTGACCCAGGACAATGACGCGTCCTCAGGGCCGAGCACGAATCGCTGCCGGGCGACCTCCGCAGGCCAGAGCACGGGGTGCAGTGAACCTGCTTCCCACCCATCGAGGATGAAGCCGACCCCGTCGAGGAAGCGGAGCTGTGGCTCCCACAGTGCTCGGCAGCTGGCTGTTCTCTGAGTCCATTTCCCTGGACAACTGACTGCGGCTCTCGGGGGCCAGAGGCCTTTTCCCGGGGACGGGGAACGTGAAGACGGGCACTGGGCTCTTCCTTGGAACCGCCACAGAACCGCTGGACAACCACCACATCGGGGCTCTCAGAACACACCGCAGGGGAGCCTGACCCGTCAGGAGCCGCGGGTGGTGAGGAGGGCAGGTCAGGGCTGTGGGCGAGGCGGGGGCAGGGCGGGGGCTGCACGGCCCGTCCAGAACCGACCCCCAGAACCGGGCACCGATGGCCAGGCCGACACGCAGCAGCACACACGCTGATAGCCACTGTTTTTCCGCTTAAAAAAGGAGCACACTCTACTTGGAGAAAACGTCCCGTTCTAAAAGCCCAAAGTGATTTTTTTTTTGTTTCCAAAATTCTCCTTAACTCTTTGCCACCCACTGACGGGTCCAATTCCAAACACAAGCCGCACGAACTTATCCAAACACGATGGCACTGGGTCACAGCGTTTGGGTGGGATCAGAGACTTTCACTTTCTACAGCACGTCTCCCCGTCTCTCCATCTCTCTTTTTTTAGAAGAGCTAGGTTGGGAAGAAAAGAGCCCCTGACAATTTGGCAGCGTACTTACCTCACCTGTTTGGGTCTGAAAGGTGTCCGGGAAGTAAGGAGACAGAGGAGGAATTCACCTTGAAGTGGCGTCTTCAAGGGTCTCCGGCCACCGTGGGGGACGCTGGTGGCACAACCCAGCAAGTCCGGGCTCCGCGTCCCCTCCCTGCGCTCCCACGAATGAGCGCAGCCGGCCCCAAATGACCAGCGGGCGGGTGCGGTCAGGAGGCGAGGGGAGTACCCTCCTCTCAGGGCCAGGAGAAGCGCGCCCTGCTAATGCCCATCAGCGAAGGGCAGCAGAGGGACGGCTGCCACACGTGCGCTTGGGACTTTGAGATGCACCTGCCTGTGCCTGGGGAGGAGTCTCTGAGGACGGGGAAGCCCCAGTCCTGAGTCCTCCCCCTCCTAACACAACACCGCAGGTCAACCCCTGACACGACAAGACCCTCCCAGGCTCCCAGACCATATCCTCCAGGTGTACAGCCAACACAGACTCCACAGCTGGAGAGAAATGAGATCCAGACCCACGTCTGCCGTTTCCTGTGTGACCCCCAGCAAGTTTCTTGCCCTCTCTGTGCCTCAGGAGGCCTCCTCTGTAAAACGTGCTCAACAGCAGACTGTGTCTCCTAGGGCTGCGGAAGCGACACCAGGAAACGGGGCTGGGCAGGCAGGAGTGGTGTGTGCCGACGTGAGTGTGTCATGCATGCACTTCTCATCGCAGAAGCCTGAACCCTAAGAGGCGCACTGTCTGAACCGCACAAACAAGAGGCAGCTCTGCCCGACTCGACTCAGCAGACGCCTCCACCTTGAGAGACTCTTGCCTTTGAACATGCAGGGTGAACAGAACATGCCTTTCTTATCGCCCAAGAACCACAGGGCTTATGACAGCGAGGCCCGGCCTAGACGTGGGCACCGCTCTCCCACTTGGGCTGGAAATGGCTCCCAGGTGTGAGCAGACCCAAGCAGCCCGGCCTTCTTGCAAGGTCACCACGTGGGTCAAAGTCAAGCAGCTATTTTGGGATTAGGTGCACAGACTCCCAAGGCTTCCAGGGACGTAAGTGGATTAGAGAAGCCGCCTGCAGGAAGAGGGAGGGGGAGGAAGAGGGAGGGGGGGGGGGGGGGGGGGGGGGGGGGGGGGGGGGGAGGGGGAGGAAGGAGGGAGAGGGAGGGAGGAGGGCCCGGCTGGAAGGACAGTGCTAAGAGGGGAGAGGGCCAGCCCCCCTCACGGGGGACACCGTGCGGCCCACAGAGGCCGGGGCCGCAGGCTGAGCCCGGTTCCGGCCCCGCTGCGGGGGGTGCTTCCCTCCCAGACCACGCACAGTCCTCCAGCATCCTCTCCCCACTGGGTCCTGGTATATTTAAAGCGAACACAGCCCGTCAGAAACACGGAGGGGGGTGGGGGTGGGGGTGGGCCAAACGCACCACAGGAGCCAACTCTGCACAAGAGAACCTCGGCTACAAGCTTCCCCCCAAACTGCCAGTGACCTCCACGCCAAGTTCCCACTCCCCCGGCTCCCCAGACCCCACAGCTGGTGTTCGCTTCACTTTCTCAGCAAACGACTTGCAGATGTCCCGCTCATCTGGCTGCCTGGCCACCCCCACTCTCAGGGAGGGGGTGGGGGAGAGGGGAACGGGACAGCCAGGCCTGGTGAGGGCGGCTCCTTTCCCAGCGCAGCACTCCCTGAGACCCGGCCGCGTGCACACTGCAGGCCCCCTTTCTCTGGAAACGGGGTGTTGAATTCTGAGGCTCACTGGTGGCCTTCAGCCTCTGATGAGGTTGCAGATCTAAGAACCTTCCCACAGAAGCTATCTGGGTCTTCTGGCAGCCTGCTCAGTGACAAAGGAACACACTGGGGTGGGGGGCACACTGGACTTACAGCAGGACTGCCCCACCCCCAGCGCTCCCACCCCAGCCTGGCCTGCACACAGCAGGCTCCATCCGACGCCTGGAACTCACACGCATGCACGTGCGGCGGGCAGAGCAAGGAGGAGCCTCAGCTATGACGTCACGTCCCCAGGGACCATCCCTGTGTCGTACCCCGTCAGTAACAGTAGCCAGGAGCCCTGGGACCTGCCTGCAGGTGCCTGTATGACCACTGCCCACCTTTCTCTGCAGCCAGCCCTCGAGTTCCTTGAGGGCAGGAACTTCCAGTCCGTGGGGCACATTTGTTCACGCGGGTCTCGTGGGGAACATGCCAAGTACAGACGGGCCCCTGGTCTCTGTCACGAGCCAGCCCGGGCTCTGGTCGCTCTCCTTTGACCCCTCTGCCCTCTGACGACCAGGACAACAGTCTCGCGGGAGCAGAAGGCCAGGAGAACAGGAGATGAGTGAACGGGTCAGAAACGAGGGCTGGGGGACAGATGTGGGCCCTGAGTTCCGATTCCTCCACTAGAGCGAGGGGAGTAGGGCCCACCTTTCAGGTCCCATGTAGCACAAAGCGGCACCATTTGGTGTGAGGCAGGACACAGACTTCTCTGGTCCCGTCGCTAAGTGATGCTGAAGGGGCTCCCTGCCGGCTCCTGCCGCCCCGGGGAGGCCGGGCAGGCTGTCCGCAGAGTAGTCACACCCACACTGAGATAATCACAGCGCATCTGCCACCAGGTGAGCCGGTCACCATGCACTCCCCACTCCACAGGAACCTTGTGTGAGATCCCCATTCAACAGGGACAAACTGATGACCCCCTTGGGCCTCAAACCCACAGACAGACCCGCTCTGCCCACGCTCACGCAGGGCCACGCGGGGCAGCGACAGAACTTGCCTCACACGTGGGAGGCAAGAATCTTGGCTGCCATCCAGCGGTGACCAGGTGCACCGCAGGTCAGCACGTGGGCTTGCAAGGGCCGGAGCTGGGACCCCAGCCCCGGACCTTGTGATTGGCAAGGCAAGTGCCCAACCTGCTGGGCCATCCCAGCCTTCCTTCACTGCACGTTTTAAGACAAATGATCTCATGCTTCTGGGGATAAGCACTGTGTGAGGGGGGAAAAAAAAAGATTCCACCATCAATTCTCTATGCCACTTGCAAACAAGGTGCCTCGTCCAGAGGAGGCAACATGCAGAGAGTCTTAAGGGCAGCTGACTGAGGAGGGCAGAGGCCTTAGGCCAACTCCTCAGGAGGAGATACTTGCACTGGGTCCTCCCGGCACACGCAGACGCACAGGGTTCCGGGGATGCCCGTGGACCGTTAGCACGCAGTGTAACGTCCCCTGTGCTGTTCCCTGACTGTGAGCAGCCTGAACTCAGGTCCCGAAGCCAAACGGGACTGTGTGGAGCTGCCTCCGTTCCTTCCGGGCTTCCTGGCTGGGCCTCTGAGACGCTAAGTCCTCTCCCAGGCACCGGGCAGCAGCGGCCAGATCCTCCCGGCCGCCCCTCCTCCCTCAGCTGGCTCTTTAATTACGCTTTAATGTGAATTGATCTCCGCATTCATGAGCCTGTAAAGAAGACGGATGGGCTGCTCTGTCAGAGGACCTGTGAGGCCTGAGGAGAGCTGAGCATTGTTATGGATCTTGTCTCCCCTGCAAGGTCTGCGCCCTGCAAGGCCCCCCCCAACCCCAACCAGGGGCTCCTGCCACTTAACTCCTGCCGAGCGGGGTCACAGACAGGGCACCGGGGTTCATTCCTCCCAGGTTTTATTCTCCGGACGCTGCAATAAAGAGATGTTCAATATGCCGTTCCTCTTCTTCCATCCCTTTCCCTTTCGCTGAGGTCACAGCCAAGTATAACTGTAGTCAAATCCATTCCTGACATTTCTATTTAAGTTATTCCCATGCTAAGTCTTCCCGGTCCCGATGCCAACGCAAGAGAAGTGCTTTCCCTTAAATTAGTTTTCAGGTTCGTGGCTGTCAGGGTGTTGCAGGGAGGGGACCGCTCAAAGGGTACGGGCTCTGTTTTGGGGTGCAGGAAGACAAGGGTCTGGGATTAGGAACACATAGTGGCAACGGCTGCACAGCCCTGAGAACGAACTAAATGCTGCTGAGTCGGGACACGTGAGAATGTTCAAAAGGGTGAGTTTTATGTTCTGTGAGTTTTGTGTGAGTAAAAATAAAATAGTTATCAAAAAAATTCTGTTTTCAAGATTAGAAAAGGTACTTCAGTGTGTTTTCTGATACAACACAAACCTCGGGGACTTGAGTAGCTCTGTGACAGGGGACAAGGATTTGTGTGCAGCTCATCTTTGCCGGGTGCTCCGAGTTGATGGGCCGGGGGAGTGAACACGGCAGGTGAACACCAGGCCTCCCACGCTCCCCTCCTGGGGAAGAAGTCACCGGGAGAGAGCCAGTAAACGCTTCGGCACAGGAGCAGGGGACAGAGTGGAGCCCCCTTTAGAACGGAGGTTCATTGCTAGGGCTGAGAAAAAGCCAAAACCACTTCCCCTGGAGCCAACCTTCTCAACGACACCGGGCAGACACCCCACAGGAATAAGCGGGAAGCTTTCCTCACCAGAAACGTCACTTACACATCACACAAAGTCACTGTTGTGTTGGGAACCGTCACCTGAGTTTCCTGAACTTTAAATGAAAAGACGAAGGAGGACACTCGGGAACGTGAAAATCTAATGGCGGATTCTGGCCGCATGTAACACAAGCCTGTTGCTTTTTCTGAGAATTCCTTTATGAAATTAGTCTCCTTGCTCCAACCCAATCCTATTAAGAGCTTTCCTTGAATCTTAATGCTTTTCTGTTATTAAGGACAAATGGCTGTGGCATTATTAGCCTCAGAACACGATGCAAATCAATCGGCTCTTTGAACAAATACTTTAATTGAATTAGATTCCTTTAATCAGAAAGTAGTAACCAACTGGAATTTTAACTCAGTGACTCCAGTTCCCCCCAAATAGTGGGAAACTTTGTTTGGAAGCCCTTAAGAGTAAAGCCAGAGACAAAACCAACTCTTTCCCCACGAGGCCCTCCCAGGGGTGACCGTGCACAGGATGCCCTGGTGCCCGGGTTCGGGGCATCATCCCTGAGCGCCAAGGCCGGGCACTGACCCAGGGACCCGATGCTCAGAGTCAGAGTCCGTCACCGCAAGTGTCTGAACTGAAAACCACAGAAACGACAGACAGCTGGTGGGCACGGGCAAGGCCTTGGCAGCAGGACAGGGACATTTCTCTTGTGACATTACTGCCTGACTCAGTTTCTGAGTCACAGAAGAAATCTGAAATCTAGGAGAGTACTTTTTTAAAAAAGTTGAGGAGAAGCCAGGATGGCTCAGTGGGTTAAGCGCTCACTTTGCAGCCCTAGGGTCTGAGGATCGAATCCTGGACCCGGCCCGTGAGGACCCATATGCTGAACTGGGGAGCGCCCCCAGTTCAGTTCTCACCGGGGTGAGACCCCGGCCCAGTTCCTGCCCTGTGCAGCCCCGCGCCCACCTGTGGAATGAAATTATGTGGAAAAATTGATGATGTGCAACTATGGAGACTGTTCTGGGCCCTCCCCCTTCTCTCTGTCTCTGCATCTCTCTCTCTCTCTCTCTCTCTGTCAAAAACAGTAAGAATAAATCATAAAAAAAAAAAAATTGAGAGAAGTGGGGAGGGCCCAGAGTAGTCCCCACAGTTGAACATCATTAGCTGTGACGTGGTTTCATTCCACACAGGTGGATGTGGGGCTGTGTGGGGCGGGGACCGAACTGGGGGCCTCCCACATGGGAGCCAAGAAGCGTCACCGCCATCCCAGTGGTTAGCGGTCGCATCACAGTTCAGCATGTGGGTTTGCACAGGCCAGGGCCGGCATCGATCCCCGGACCTCACGGTTGCAAGGCGAGTGCTCACCCGCTGAGCTATGCTGGCCTCCCCGAGAGTACTTTTACCACGTGTTTCACCCTTCCTTCAGCAAACGAGACAAAAGCTGTTTGTCCCAGGTCATGGCATCACCTGGGACAGAGCTGGGCACACACCTAGCCCGCCGTTTCCCCAGTGCGGCTGATGGCACAGCCGGCCCTTGCGTGGTGCAGGGCTGAGAGGCACCAGCCCCGCACCCCAAAATGCTTAACCTCCATGTGCTTCAGCCTCCACAGGGCACTGGTCCCAGGAGTGCCTGGCAGACACCAAAACCCCAAGATGCTCAAGTCCCTATGTAAATAATAGCGCAGAACAATGCACACAACTGGCCCTCCCCGCATCCCCGCATCCCATGGATCCCGCTACCCCAATGCCACGCTGCCAACCTCACTGGGCAGGCGCTCTGTCCAGGGCCCCCTGCCCGCGGTGGGGGAACCCAAGATCCAGGGAAATGGAAGATAAAGACCCGGCAGGGTCTGCAGTTCCGAGAGGGCAGATAGAGACCAGCTTCTGGCCAAAGAGGTGGCTGCCAACGCTAACCTGCATTTTCCAAACTCAGAACTGAGGGAGTCTCCCACCTCCCACCCCACGCTTTACATATTTTAACGCTGTCTAATGGAATAGCAGGATCTCGGCCAGCCAGCCCCAGTGCTCCGGGCACTCGGGCCAAGGAACAGGAGAATATTTTTAGACAGAGCAGCAAGATTCGGCCGCGGGCTAAGCCGGGGGCCTGCCCGTCTCCGACAAGTTCCCGCGCCCTGTGCTTGGGGGTGAACATACATGGCATCTATGTGCAGCCTCAGCTCCCCGCTCCATTTTGCAGCTTACAGGGAGCCTCGGTTTCCTGTTGGTAACACAAACATGCTCTCCCAGCCCGAAAGGAGCAAGAGGGTAAGAGCAGTGAGCGCAGGACCAGACCTGGTTAAGTAGGTTCCGCCCCGGCAGGCCCGAGAGGATACGATGCTAAGGAGCTGGGCGCTGATCTGACGCGGCTGGTCCAGGAACCAGACTCTAAGTAGCCAGGAGCTACGTCCTCTCCCTGGGCCTGCTCTCCGAACATGCGAGGGATTCTCCTGCTCCTAACTGGGCTCAGCTAAGGGGAGCTCACTCAAGTCAGCCAGCAAGTGAACGCCTCCCTGCTGCTGAGCACCCAGCCTAGATGGGTACGAAAGGAGAGGGAGACCCTCACCTGTCCGTCTCGGGACAAAGCGCTATGACCTTCATGCTAGCCCATCACAGGAACAAGGACTGTGGTCCTAAAGGTGAGAAACTGCGCCAAGGCACAGGGGCGACGTGACAAGTGGCCAGCAGCCAGAAGCCGCAGCCACCTCCACCACATACGGTGTTGTGCACGGTGCCAGGCATCTCATAGGCTCCCTGCTCCCCGCACACCTCGGCCTCCCGGTCCTTGTCTGAAAAACGAGTCAAGAACATGTTTTGCAAATGAGGAAAATGAGGTTCGGGGAGATGAGGTTGTCTGTCGAGGACACAGGGCTGGGCTACAATTCTCACCCCTCGTTCCACGCCCCACAGTGTCTTAAGAGGGTGAAGCCTGGGAGGATGCTTCCCAGGACGGGCGCAGGGCCCACGACCAGCAAAAACGGGAGGTCTGCAAGCGCCCCCCACCCCTCGGGGAGGGTACCTTCCGCCACATCCCTCTGCTCTCAGCCTGCGGAGCCTCAGGGATGAGAAGAAAGACCCCCCCCCCCCCAGGTGAGCAAACGGGTTCTCACGCCAGCAACATCAACCCCGAGCAAAAACGGGCCGGGCTGCAGTGGAAACAGGAACTCCGCCGTGGAGGAGGCTCTCGGCTGAAGCTGCCAGTAGGATCTGGTCAAGGAAGTTGTTGGACCCACGACTGGTTTATCTGGAAAGACTTCTGGGCGCGTTCAACGCAAACACGCATCTCCCCCAGCCTGAGTGAGAAGGGGGGACCCACGCGGAAGCCCGCAGCGGCTCCAACGATAACACCCCCAACGCCTCCCTCCTCCGTTGTTCTTGTCAGTCCCTTTGGGATGTGGTCTACAATCATCAGCAGGTTGCCTGTCGTCTCACATTGGACCATGACAACCAACTCCCTGCTTTCACGTTGATTTCAGGGGTCTGGGGCCATTTTCTCTTTCAAAGCCATAAACGTGAGCTGAATCACGTTACCCAGTTCAGGGGCACAACGGTGAGCTTGCTGTCTTACAATTCACACAGCTCCCTTTAACTCGTTTATTCACCCAACTTGCAGCTTAACCTCTAGGATCTCAAGACATGCAATTCTGTGTCGACCTCTAGGCATTAAAAAGACCGATTTCCTCCCCAAATTAGGGATGAGGTGAACTTCCAGGTTTTAACTCTTACAGACACCCCACACACCACGCATTCATCATGATCATTTGGGATACACCTGCGAGGACAAGAACACAGCTTTCCTGCCACCGAACATCAGCAATACCACCACCTCACTCCCCGGGCCCGGGGCCCCTGCCCACAGCACTTACAGAAAGAGAGAGGTGACAGGCGATGAAGCCGTGCCCAGGGATGGTATAGCTGTCAACTCGTTGTTATTGAGGTATCTGTAAGAACAACACAAAGAAGGTTATCGCTTAGACCCTTAAAGTGAGTCGTTTGGAATCACATACACACAAGGGAAATCGGAAAAACAGGGTCAACTGCCCACGGTTATGCAGAAAACAAGAATTTCCAAGCGCGAGAGCGGTCACGTGAGGTCACAGACACGATCGCAGCTCTGGTTTGGGGACAGCACTGAGGGGGTGTCTCCTGTCTTCCAATCTAACTGGAACATCGCAATGAACAGACAAGGAAGGGCGACCCCAAGCCAGGTGCCCGGTGTGGAACCAAAGTGCCCCAGGACATCGAGGGAAGTGTTCCTTGTGAGCTGAAAAGGGTGTGAGGGTCATCGCCTCCTGGGTGTTTTTACACATCTGTGCACGGGGGTCTACAAATCGCAGCTCTGCCCAGCAGGCTGGGCCCCACGGCAGGTGACAACACACACGGGTGGAACTCCCAAGGACTCGCACACATGCGGCAACTCTTCTGATGCCTCATCGGTGTAAGAACGAGAGAGCTGGACGTGGAAACTTCCATCTATTCGAGGTTCCATCTCCTTTGAACTCTGATGCAGCTTCCGAACACGTTTTCCGGGAGTACAGAGACAGTCACACATACACACAGACACACAGACATCCGTTCGTACACGCAGACACTCTGAAAATTCTCCACAGACCAGCGATGCTCTCCAAGCTCCCTTCCTGCTGAGACGTCCTAAATCTGTTTCCACGGTTCCTGTCTCTTAATGGAACCAACCCCTGTCTGGCCCAGGCTGCCCCCAGAGGCTGTGCGACCCAGCCTCCTCACATGGACACGTGTTTCCAAAATCTGGGAGGCAAATCCAACATCGGACTTTGTGAAGTGAGCCCAAAACTCCCTTAAGAAAGCCGAAGCAGAGGGGTCGGGCTTTATGCTGGGCAATGGGCTGAAAAACCACGTGGAAGACCCAGAATCAAGGGGATAGAGCAGGGCTAGCTTAGTCTCACTGTTTTTAACGGACTCTTATCTTACACAGACCATCTTGTTACTGTTTGAAGACGGCCCCTGATATGACAGCTGTATTCAGATGAGTATACAGCCAGCATTTGCCTGAATAGAATGATCTGGTTGTCTGCCGTCTTTTATAGAAATAAATAGGGAAAAAAAAATGGAAAAGGCCTTGAATTATCCCATTTGCGTTCCTTGGTGCCAACGCCAGTTAGAGTTCTGGGCAATCACTGGGCCAGGGGACCCAGGACGTCTGTTTCAATAGCTTCACGGCTGCTGCCTCTGGCAGAGAGAAAGCAGATCCGCATCATGTGGCAAATCCTCTGTCCACTGAAAGGGCCCTGGTCTGTGTGCTGAAGTAGACGATTAATTACCTTAACAGTCTCTTATCTGACTCCCCTCGAAACCAGATTGCTTCCGCTTCACTGTTTTTTTTTCCCTCCAGCCCTGCAGTGATCCGTTTCCCATCTTGGTACCGGGATGCTGAACACACCGCATCCATCTGAATCTCTACTAATAAATTTTCACAGTACCATCAATGCACTGATGAGAACACCAGACCTTCAGATCTTATCAGAGCAAGAAGAACAAGGGTCAGGGGTCTGCTGCTAATAAGGCAAGCTTGCGTAAGAACTGTTCACGTCCTAGAGATTTATTCTAAAACCCAGAGGATGGTAATATGAGGGGGAACCTGCCCCGACGCCCAAAAATACCCCTGGAATTATCTTTCTTTGATTTGAGAGGGACTGTGCACTTGGAATTTTCTTCCTCTGAGTCAAATGGTCAACCAAGGTTTACTTATCTGGAAGTTCTGAGAAGGTTGTCATGATTTGTGGAAGAAACGTCTGGAGTTGTAGCTAACAGATGACTGGTTCTTTCATGACAATGAGCCCACACCGCGCTGAGTGCTCAGCAGTTTTTGACCCAAAACAACATGACCCCTGTGCCCCATCCTCCCTCTTCACCTGGTCTCGCCCCAACTTTTTTTTGTCTCCCCGGATGAAAAAAAGTCCTCAAAGGGAAACCTTGTGCCCACGTGGAAGAGGTAAAGCGAACGAACGAACAAGAAACGGCAGGAGCGCTGAAAGGCATCACCATCGATGAGTTCAAACACTGTTTTGAGCAGCAGAAAGAGCGTCTTGATAGATGTACTGCATCGAACGAAGAGGACTCCGAAAGTGACTGAAGTTTAAACGTGTCAGAATACACATTTTCTTAAGGAATTTTTTTTTCGGGGTCCCCCTTTGTAGTAATAAAATAGAGGGTTTACTATGTGCCAGGCGTGGCTTGTGGCTTTTCGGGGTATTAACTCATCCTTACACCGTCTAGGTCCTAGACTCTAAGAGATAGACCCTGGGAACATTTCCACGGTACCAATGAGGACACTGAGCCCAGCAGACGCTACATAAGTTGCTGAATGTCACCAGCAGTTAGTGGCAGTGGCTCTGGGAGTCTAGTCCCCGAGTCTGGATTCTTAACCACGTCCCTCTATTTCTTTACAAGCATAGCAATGACTCTGCATGCGTGATATAACAATTCTAGAGCCAGAGTCAGGTCCCGGCGACTATGAATACTGTTCCCTGCTTTACAGGTAAGTTTCAGCTCAAGTCACCACCCCAGGGTCACGGATCAGAGCGGACCCCAAGTGCAAATACAAGTCAGAGGACCCAACACGCACGAGGCCGGCAAGCGGGAGGCTGCTCCCCACCCCCTCGGAAACACGGCAGTTGTGTGCTTAGAATCTGACTTGACTTTGAACCTGAAAACAGTGTGGACTTCTCTGCCGGGGAACTTGTGCTGAGTGAGCTCAGTCTGAGGTCAGCCTCCTGCACACCTGACTGCTCCCCCCAAATCCACAGAAACGGCCACGGCTGGAGATAAACAGCGTCTCATGGCTGGGTCAGCGCCCCATGCCAGCGGGTCGGGGCAGAACGGCAGGCTCCCCTCTCCACAGGGCAGCCTGATTTCCGGAGAGGAGGGCACAGCCAGCTCGCGTCTCAAATGTTTCTGCGAAGAGCCCCTGGCTCTGCGCGCATCTGCGTGCTCCGTGCTCCGCTGTCAGAACGCTGTCCTCAGAAGGCAACGGCGGCCGCCCTCGCTCTGAGACGGGCCCCAGCTGCCAGGCTGAAATGGAGACGGGTTAGAAATAGCACCGCCCGGACGGGACGGATGCGGGTCCGGGGGCATTCAGCGCGGCCTCCGTCAGTAAGACCTTCTCAGTATCCAAGGCTGCGCTGTCTTCCCCTGCACACTGCCCCCAAATCAGCCTCCAGGCAGGGCCCTACAAACCCTCCTCAATGTCTGTAACTGAATCTTTTCCTGACGATTCCGGACCAAGGAACCGGCCAGATGCCTCAGACCACGCACTGGGAACCGTGGCCCATTCCTGGAGCTGGAAGCGGGGTGAACCTCAGACCACGCACTGGGAACCGTGGCCCATTCGTGGAGCCAAAGCGGGGTGAACCTCAGACTATGTACTGGGAACCGTGGCCAATCCCTGGAGCTGGAAGCGGGGTGAACCTCAGACTACGGACTGGGAACTGTGGCCCACCCCTGGAGCTGGAAGCAGGGTGAACCTTAGACTATGTACTGGGAACCGTGGCCCACCCCTGGAGCTGGAAGCGGGGTGACCAACACAAGCAGGGCAGCCTGGATCGCCGGACCCCAGGGCAGAACCCAGAGATGGGCCTCTCCCAGCTCCCGCCATTAGAACCCTGGCGCTCTCCAAAGCTTCCATTTCCTGGGCTTGGCGAAAGGAAGTGTCTCCACTTTGCAAGATGCAAAACTTTAAAAAAGGGCGGTTCAGGGTACATGAGGATCACTGCATCAAATCAGGCTTCCACCAACCATGAGCAACAAACCCAGGGAGGAATCGTAGGTTGCAGAGCTTTGGGGGGCACTTTTGTTTGTTGGCTGTTTGCCATATTTATTTACTTGTAGGTGCACACAGAAAAATTTCCAGGCCGTTTGGAGAGACCACCAGGAATATGCGGTGAAAACTAAGGCTCCGTTGCCCTTTAAGCCCCTGGTAGAAACGTGTTTTCCTTCCCACAGGAGCCCGTGTATCACACAGACCGCCCTGCACCACGGCTTCTCCCGGAGAATGTATCTCAGAGCTCCTGAAACTCTTAAAGCAGCTGCAGGTCACTCTGCTGCTGGCATGAACGGGACGAGGGACCCATCGTTTAGGTAGCGACTCCGCTATTCGTAGACACGTCGGCTGTGTCCCAGCCCGAAGACAGCTGCCATGAATAAGTCAGAGGCGAGCAAGGGCTTGGGACCTTAGAGAGTTCTGTTTCTTAACAGGCAGGGCATCGTCAACAGTAGGCAGGACCACAGATGCTGGGGTCAGGGTGACAGGTCCGTCACTGTCATCATCAGTGCTGTTATCTCCTGGACCACAGGGCATACACGGAGATGATGAGGGCAAGCCTTCACCATCGACGGCTTGTACGCCAGACGCCAGACACGCATGCTCTGGTGCTGCGCTCCTTCAGTGACCGGCGACACGAAGGGCGAACGGTCGTGCTCTGAGCCGGTACACGATGCACAGGCCTCCCTGGTGCCATGTCAACCCTCTGAGGGAGGCACTGAATGGTCGCCCTGCCTCAAAAGAGGAAACTGAGGCACGGGTAACGTGACCAGATGTTAACATCGGTAAAGCGGGACACCATTGGCCGGGGGGGGGGGGAGGGGGTTCTTGATTAAAAATTGGGTCTATCTCCCGCCGTTCCCTAGCTGGTCGTGCATTCTTTCCAAACATCGGGACTTTTTTAAAACGCTGCGGGACGCGGGACAAACTGTTAAAAATTGGGACTGTCCTGCCAAAAGCGGGACGTCTGGTCACCTTAGCCTAGAGACATAGCCAGATACAGAGAACGTGCTCAATGGGTGGTGGGGATTCACAGCCACACAGCAGCAGTGGGACACAGCACCCCTCTCACCATGCCAGCCCGAGATGCCCGGGACTGAGCCATAAATACCCCAGGGCAGGGCCCACTCCGGCCTCCCCGCGGCCGGCAGGGACACTGTAGGTCACCGGCCCCGGAAAGCCCACGGCAACACCCACATGAAGCGTTCCGGGGCCAGGCGGCCGTAACACGATCCCGGGGCAGTTTTTTTTTTTTTTTTAAGAGAATGCTATAAATATAGCCCCTCTTATTAATAGCAGAGCAGAGCCTTCCGGGACCCCTGGCTGGTGGGCTTTCCTCAGGGCTGGGGCAGCAGCTGCTCCTCTCGCGTCCTCGTGTCCTCCAGGGGCCCCTGGCGGGCTCTCTCTCCCTGATCAGCCTGGAGTGTTCTGGGGTTCCAGGCCTCCCACAGAGAGCCGCCGCCCTGCCAGCCTCTGGGCCCCGCGCTGAGGTTTCCGGGCTTGCAAGCTGGGCAGGCAGCGAACGCACAGCAACTGTGGGTCAGCTGAGGTCTTTCCCTGGACTGTCCTTCCCCACCTGCCCACCCTCCCTCCTGACGGCCTCTTTCAGCCTCCAGGACGTAGCGAAAGGCCCGGCTCTCTAATCAGTGCGTTTGTCTCACCAGCCCCACAGGGCGACAGGGACAGGAGTCAGTCACGTGGGGAGAAGTCCAACGGACTGGCCTCAAGCATCTGTTTCCTAACAAGGCTCCTGGCTTGCGGGGGCGGTGCGGTGACTAAGGAGCAGAAGAGAGCGATACCGTTCAGCTAGCCCCTTAACACTCATCCCAGGGAGTCTCCCCGGTTTCCCCGTTCAGTGCACGTCTCCCCATCCTAACTCTGAGAGCAGGGGCGCGTCTGTGGGGCTGCGACTGGGCCAGGGACAGTACGATGTTTCAGTAGCTGCCCCCAAACTCAGCAGCCAGCAAGGATAGCTGAACGCCGTGGTTTTAAGATATCAGAATGAATGTACAACAAATTCCACGAGGCACAAAACACCAAAGTGTCTGCATCCAGACAGGATCAGCAGCAACGCCACATCCAGCCACCCTGCACCAGGAACAAGGGTCTTGCCTGTACTTTTCTCTGCATCCACTTTTATTTAGACGCAGGGGTCTCCAAACTACGGTCCACAGGCCAGATGCGGCCCGCGAGGCCCTCTCATCCGGCCCATGGAGACCTTTTTATCTGAATAAAATAATATTAAATAAATAATTAAAAACAACATCTATGTTTTGATTCTTTTTTATTTGGACCTCGAGTGTGTAGTCGGCCCCCAAACTGCTGTTTGATAGTTAATGCAGGCTGAAAAGTTCGGAGACCCCTGATTTAGAGAATGCCTTCACGGAGCCTTTATCTCACAGGCTGAGTTTGGAGACCCCCTGAAATACTGCCCCACTTGCCGTTGAGTCTCATCCCTGCGCCTGTCCTAGTCACCTCTGTACGCCCAGCACCAAGCAGTGCTTGGCACTCAAATCACATTAAAAAGGAAAGCCCGAATGAACGACGTCAGAAGAAATACTCCAATTTAGATTTCGTCCAGTTCTGAAAGAAACCACTATGCTGAGACTCAACGTGAGACGCTGGGTCGCGCGGGCACAGGCATTCGGGACAGCCTGGATCCACAGAAGGCTCCGGGTTAGGAACCCTCCTTGATGGACTGGGTTTATCATCTTGGGTGACTGTGATGGGCCGAACTGCGTCTTGACCCTCCAAACCTCAGAATGGGACTGTATTTAGAGGCAGGATCTTTAAAGAGGTAATTCCGGTTGAGTGAGGTTATATGGATGGGCCTTCATCCCACGTGACGACTGTTCTTTTAAGGTTGCTTGGACCCACGCACACAGAGGAGGGACCCACAGGGAGGTCAGAAGACAGCCGCCTGCAAGCCAGGGAGAGAGGCCGCAAGAGGCTGCCCTGCTGGGACCTCGACCTTGGCCTCCAGCCTCCACAACTCTGAGAAAATCAATGTCTGCGTGTTATCGTGGCAAACTGACACAATGGCCCGTTTCCTGCTTCCTGCTCCCAGGACCGCCCTTGGGCCCATCAGACAAGGAGGATCCTGAACAAAGCCCTGGCTCCTTCCACCCCCGATGTCCCTTTAACTTCGGAAGTTTCCACCTCTTTTAAGCAGATGTGGAAATCATAAACTCCAATTCGGAGAATTTAAGAGACGGGGGTAGGGGATGCATGTATTTTACATCTTGTACCAGCTGATGAAATTAAATCTCTTTAGATAAATCATTAACGATGGAATCAATGAATAATAAATAAGGGCTTTTATCAGTTTCATGTAATAACCAGAATGTGTAAAGTGCTTACCTAATAACATCGAATAAAAATATCTAATAATAGAAGCACGGGGTGAATAATTTATGAACTATCCATGGGCACTCTGTAGTCTTACATCAAAATTAAAATGTGATGTTAAAAATTTTTTAATTTACATGAAAATGTATTTAAAAATATATAAGGACACGTAGGAAACAGAAAGGTCCCAGTTTGATCCCAATATTATATGTGTAGAGGTATATATTTTTTACTAAGTGATCACAGTGGTTAGGTCTAGTGATAATAAGGGCGATTTCAATTTATCAGTCTTTACATATTTGCACAGTTTTCAAATTGTCTGCAGTGGGTGCGCATGACCCATGTGAATGTGTCTGTGAAGTCCCGGTGGAACAAAAATCCTGATAGTCCTAAAACCCACTTTAAAAGTAGAACTCTTCACGTTAAAAAAGTAGAAAAAGAGGGGAAGCCGGGATGGCTCAGTGGGTTAAGCGCTCACTTTGCAGCCCCGGGGACGGAGGATCGAATCCCGGCCCCGGCCCATGTGGACCCATGTGCTGAACTGGGGAGCGCCCCCAGCTCAGTTCTCACCGGGGTGAGACCCCGGCCCAGCTCCTGCCCTGTGCAGCCCCGCACCCACCTGTGGAATGAAACTACGTGGAAAAACCGATGATGTGCAACTATGGAGACTGTTCTGGGCCCTCTCCCTTCTCTCTGTCTCTGTATCTCTCTCTCTCTCTCTCTGTCAAAAACAATAAAAATAAATCTTTAAAAAAAAGAAGAAAAAGAGAAGACATCGGCCTGACTTAAATAGGACACTGGAAGAGGTGGCAGGCCCGAGTTCCAGAAAGTGACGCTCAACGTGGTCTGGAGATTGAGAGACAAGGGAGCATCTACTGTCCATCCTTCTAGACCAGGGCTGTCCAACCTTGTGGCCTCCTTGGGCCCCATGGGGAGAACGGTAGTGGGCCACACATAACATACACTCACACTGACCAGAGCTGATGAGCTAAAAACAGGTTGCACATAAAATCTCATCATGTTTTAAGAAAGTTTATGTATCAGTGTTGGGCCACAGGCTGGATGAGGTTATTCTATACCTTTGTCTCCTGGGAAACAGAGGGCAGGGCTGGCTCCCTCCCTGGGAACCGTACCAACCAGGCGTGTTAACCAGCTACCAGTGCCATTTGTCCCTGACAAACTGAATGCCAATGTCCCTCCTGAGGGGGTCAGACCACCGATCCAGAATGAACGGCGGTACAAGGAGAGAGGGTTTTGCCAAGGATCCCGCCAGCCTGCCAGCCCCCAGGGGTTCTGGGACCACACTCACACTTCCTGCAGATTCGGCAAGTCCTCGAACCCAGCGGGGTCAATCTCTGTAAGTCGGTTGTAACTCAGGTTCCTGGGGAAGGGAGAAGAGAAGAAAGAAAACAGTTGAGTCAGCATTACATGACACCCCAAATCCGGCGACCTTCTACTCCACCCCCTGGAAGAATGAATCCCCCTCCCTCACGGCCACCCTCTCTCACGTGTTATTTTAAGTAACGTGTTGACACTGAGGTGTACAGAAGCCCCTCCCCCGCATCCGCTTCCATAAACAAGTCACTGTGATAACCTCAGATCACCTGATGTTGACGAAACGCACATGAATTTTAATCAATACCATTTCACTGCCTGGAGACTTTGAAAGAAGTTGTAAAGTAAGCTAGTCCTCTGCCTACATTATAGTGTGCTGATCCAAATGCTCTGCTCCCACTCAAGTCCAAGGCTATTCTAAATGGCACTTGTTTTTTTACTAGTGTTTTGCTAAAGCATCAAACATCAAGCAGTAGAGTGAAGAAGAAGAAAGGGTGAGGTATTGACCCTTCATGGTCTAAAAATGAGTGGTCCTCAACCAGGACCGATGCTTGGCAATGTCTAGAGACACTTTTAGTCGTCCCAATGGCAGGGAAGCAATGTTTGCTCCGAAATCTGGTGGCCAGGATACCGCTCACCATCCTACGATGCGCAGGACGGCCCTCGACTATTAATACAATCACTAGCAATATTCAGAGGTTGAGAAACCCTGATCTAAACAAGCGCTTAAGACTAAAACTTGCTTACATGGATAGTCAAAGCTGAAAGGACTGTTTCAGAAAGTGAATGCTCGGAGATCCTAATCATAAAGCCATATATGAACACGGCATTCCTACCATCAATGAATAAATACTGGGAGTGATAAATCACGCAGGGGAGAGATAAGCCACCGTCACAGGAAATGCATGGCTGGTGTTCGCCTAAGGCAGTGAAAGCCACATGTGTGAGCAGCCCTCTCGAGACGATGGCATCTGTCACAATCACTCAGGATCACATCTCTCTCCCGGTCACCCCCTCCCCGCTCCCCCGAGCTGAACCCAGAAGGCCTGCAGCGAGCTGGGATATGTGTGGTCGGGCGAGCTTTTCAGATCATACCCTCCACCCGGACGGGCTTGATTAATCTTCCAGGGGCAGGACTCACACAGATGTGACCCAATCGGGACTTGGTGTGCACTGTACCTTGCTCCCTGCCACCCAAATACACCCAGTCCTGTGTAAGCCAAAGAGGTTAACATTTTTCATCTCAGCTATCAACTCCACTGACATGAGAGCCCATGAGCAGTACTATATACTAGTCGTAAGTTTAAAATCTGGCTTGTAAGGAGCACACAGCATCACCTAAATGGCAACTGTCTCTTCAACTTACTCCAGAGGCCTTCTAATCAATACTAGCTGAGAGCTGATAGCCATTTCACTGTCACCTCGAGACATTCATCTAAATAAAAGTCAAACTACACTTGCAGTTAATGGTACATCCGTGTTCGGGGCAGAGCCTGAATTAAAAGCAATTTGTCCAGGGATTATGTTACCGTAAAAAAATTGATGGTGGTAATGTTTAAAACCACACATTAAAGTCAAGTGTGAGCTTGTCTGCACCTGGGGGCATCTACGATTCGGTGCACAGAAACGAACAGGTTAGTCTCAGAAAAGAACATCCACCAGTGGACAGGATTCGCCCACGTCAGGCAAAGGACCGGACTGAAATCGCCTTCCCTTCTGAGCATAGGAACCCAAAAAGGGGGAACCGGAATACCATGTCGGGGTCCAGATACTGTGGGTTTACACCTGCTGTCACATTGATGTCATCGTAGGTGACGGACATTGTTGAGCTGGAGGAGATTTTGGAGAGAGACCCCAAAAGCAAAAAGACAGCAGCCTGGAAGGCAGGATCGCCCTGCCAGGTGAGAAGGAGGTGGGCCCTGCGGTGCCAGCCTGCCCACTCACATTACTGTGCAACCATCACCACCATCCATTCCTAGACTGTTCTCATCTTCTCCAACTGAAATCTGGTACCCCCTAAACACTACCCCCCATCTTCACTTACCCCCAACCCCAGGCCTGGCAACCTCCATTCCACTTTCTGTTTCTAAGGAATGTGACTAAGTCCTTCCTATACGTGGAACCATATAGTAGCTCTTCTTTTGTGTCTGGCTTATCTCACTTAGCATAATATCCTCCAGGTTTATTCATGCTGTAACACGTCAGAATTTCTTTTTCAGCGCTAATATTCCACTGTGTGTGCGTGTACACAAATTTTGTTTGTCCACTCACTAGTTTGATAGGCATTTAGGTTGTCTCCAACTGTTGGCCATTTGTAAAAAGTACTGATATCAAATTAGGTATAATTTTTCCAGCACTAAAAAAAAACCTTTTTCACACCTCTGACTAGTATGCTTATTGACTCTCATTGTTCAACGATTATGGAACAACACTGATTCAGCCCAAGAACTGAGCGGAGAGGGGTGAGAAACCTCATCTCCTTTCCCAGGCCCAAGCAAGGGGTTAATGAGTGGAAAACCCTTAACGAGGCCGTCCTTTCAGGTGACAGCTGACGGGCACACAAATCTGAAGCATCTCACTTATTTCCACAAACACAGCCACCCCCTTCCACAGCCAGACATCTGAACGTGTCTTAAGTTGAAGGTTTCAGATTCTCCTGTGACGACAATTCATCTGTCAGCGGGACAGATGCTGTCAGAAGCATTTCTGCACCTTTCAGCCGCGAAGAGGAGCAGAGAGAAACCTCGGGGAATTCAATTACTGCCAATTGCAGCTTTCAGCAAACACTCTGTCAGCCATTGTCATAACACATTTCCCTGCTCGGGTACAAAGCACCGCACATCTTTGAACGACAGAGCCTAGCCAGATATCCTTCCGGTTCATCTGCGGAAAGACGACCAAAATGCCCACCATTTGCTAACACACGAGAGGCACCTTGGCTGAGAACAGCTCAAGTTTTATCTGTGACTGAGAAGCAAACTATTTAACAGGACACAGAAGCAATCTGCCCACAGAGCGTTTCTCCCACCAAGACCCCTGACCCCAATGCCACAGAATTCGAAGAGCCAAGACTTTAAACAGCTGAGAAATCGCTGCCCTTACTGACTCCTGTTGCTGTCCAGGTCAGGAGCCATTAGCCCCGTGGCTACTGCCATTTATATCGAAAGTAATGAAGATTACACACAATTAGCAACGCAGTTCCGGGTTGCAGCAGCCACAGTACAAGTTCCACAACCGCGCGTGGCGATCGACCACCTGCTCATTTCCACCATCACGGACACGTCTGTCCACCTCTGCTGTATCCTGGAAGGGTCAACAAGTAAGTTTCTAAGTCATGAAATCATCAACGAATGTTTAAAGTGAAACGGCATCTACAGAAGAAACTTGGATTTTAACAAGGAAGTTGAATTGCCCAATAATTCAGGAGCTTTGCTTAAAAACGTGGTGGGGCCTGGACATAGACAGTAGCCCACGACTTCCAGGCACACGCAGCTCCTAACCATCCCAACAGAGGAAGGGGCCTTCGGAAGCGCAATTCTCGAGGAAGACACTCAGAATGAAAAACGCCGTCCGCGTGCAATTCTATAGGCGTCATCGGTATCTACATAATCTGACCAGTATCCTCTTGGATTATAAGCAGAACCTGGCAACGGCGATTCAAGGCTAGCAAACAATCATTCATTGACTTCCTGAAAGCGGAGGATGAAAAGTTCCGTTTGCTTTAGTGTAAGCTGTTGCGGGGAAATAATCCCCACGGCGCCACGCAACACAATTCGCACTTCGTCCTCAAAACACAGGCGATGCTCACAGAGCACCCACAACGCAGACAGCAACGAGAACAGGCGTCTTCACTCCAAGGGGGAAGAACTGGCTCTGAGATTGTGACAAGCATTTCCCGGGCAAAGAGGTTTTCACAGTGTGGTGTCCAGGCCCGGCCATTTCCCACTACTCAGCCCTGTCGGGACTCCTGGCCGTCACCGTACGTTGCATGTTCCACTGTCAGATGTTCGCTAAGTGAAGAATACAGCTGGAAGGAAAAGGTGTGCAGCCACCTGATGACCCAGCGACTGAGCACTATCGGGGTGCCCGAGAGGAGTCCGGAATCTCGTTTCTCGGGAAATCGAGGGATCCTGCTGGACACCTTCTTAACCTCAGAAGCTGTGCTTAACAAAGGAGTGACCTGCGAGGACCCCCTGGGAGAAAAGGGGCCCATTGGCCCTTCGGCATTTCAAGGGGTATGAGGTAGGAAGAACATGCAACTTTATTATTTAATCCCTTCAGCTCTGAAGCCCGTTTGGGTTGCATTTTTACCGTCTAAGGAATAATGTGTGCTACACATCAAGTTCCAATGAAATCTCACCACATTGTGTTCCCTAGACCCACTGGACAAGGTTTTATGAGAATAAGAGATTTCTTTTAACATCGAGACTATCAGATGCCCTTCTCTTTTTATTTGTTCTATTGCGATGTTTTCCCCTCATTAACCAAATACCACAACGCCAGAGCCTGATAACCCATATTAAAGGCTTATGTTAAGAATGAAATTGCATCTTAAATAGCAACCACTCCTCTGGTACCCTCAGCTCAGGAGAATGTTTGGTACGTGCTGCATCCTTCTTCAGTGTGAGAATCCGCAAGCGGCATATTCTCTCTCTAAACTGAGGCCGGGAGAAAGCAACACCTTCTGCAAATAATAAAATGCAAAATCACTTAGATCTTAACTCGATAGCTACAGCTCATTTTGTAAGTGTTCGGTCCATTGGATTTAAGGAAGGAATGAATCGCAGTGACTCCAATTTTTTAAAACATTACACAGATAATTCTCTATGCCAATGGGACTTATAAAGTGACTAAAAATAAAGAGATCATACACTCTAGCCCAAGCTTGTCCAATCTGCAGTCCAGGACAGCGCTGAATGAGGCCCAACACAAATTCTTAAAACACTGTAAGATTTTTTTTGCAACTTATTTTTTTAAGCTCAGCAGCTATTGCTAGTGTGCGTGTATTTTATGTGTGGCCCCAAACAACTCTTCTCTCAGTGTGGCCCAGGGAAGCCATTAAGGATGGACACCCCTGCTGTAGCCAAAAAAGGACCCAAGTCACTGCCTACTTCTCTTCAAAATCAGCTGTAAAAATCAGTGGGGGGTTCTGAACTCTGAAGCTTAAGACATTATTTGAGAGATGTCCTCATGCCTTGTCCCATGACCCCATGTGTTTATATGTGCTTCCCTAGCATAACAGTTCACCCGTGTGACCCCAGCCCGTGGTTAATTTAGATGCAGGTCTAAAAGTCCTGGTCTTTTAGCAGCCAACCGATGTCAAATTCCACAAATATTTATTGAGTGTTGGCCTACCACGTACACTGTGCTGTGATACGTTCTGATACAAATGAGGGTAAGATTTAGTCCCATGACTTTAAGGAGCTGACAACCCCCTGGTCAGATCAGGCTCTGGACCAAATAATTGCAGCCACAGACTGTGACATGGTAGCATCTTGTGAGTGACAGACCAGGACGTGCAAATCAGTGGCTCTTGGGCCAAAGCTGGGCTGCAGGGAAATGTGTTTCTGACAGAACGGTGCCTGCAGAAACCTAAGAAAGAAAAAAAAGTTCCTTCAAACATTCTCATTCTCAACGCCATCTTCTACGTTTTCAGCATCACCTTCTAGGCTTCAAATATTAAACGTTATCCCGTAACGTTGTCTGAGCCTCCTTTCCTGGCGACCACAGCACTTTAAAAGCAAAGATCACTCAGCTACACAGAAGAGACCCCCAGGGATGAAGTCGAAACCGAACTGACCCACGACTTTTCAAGACTGCAGCCGCTTGAGCATAAGGAGGCTTTTTAAAGAAAATGTGCAGTTTTAAAAGGTCATTTTCCTGGCTAACAGTTAGGTCGCTGACTTTATTAGTTAGCTTATCAACTTGGGATCTCGTCCTGTCGATTTTTCCATTGCGCTTGTTCAAGTTTGTGTGTGTCATGAAATGCTTTGCTGAAGCCAAAAGGCTTCTTTCTACAATACCAGGATAGCATGAAGCCCAGTAAACTTAAAAGTGTGCCTCTGCATTGTCTCAGGGCCCTGGTCTTGGTGGCTGAGATCGGTGGCTCAGAAGGTAAGTCGATGCCAGCCACACAGCACTTCAGCACCCGCTACATCCCATACACTGCTCCCTGATGGTAAGATATGGAGCTTCCTTTGCACTGGGATTATCCGCACAAACTATCAGACGATGCGCGTGACCTCCAACCTTGAACACATAAAATTTTACTATGCCAATATACCTCCATGTCTTCCTTTAAAAAAACAAAAACAAAATTACTCACCAAGTGCTCTAAAAATGATGCCTCACCTCTGTCACATGGTCTGTCCACATTCACCAAGGCCCAGTGCATCCTAAAGTCAGAGCTCCTCACCACCCCCCTCACACACACACACACACACACACACACACACACACACTCAGTTTGCAGTTCCAGGTCATTTACTCCCAAAGATGCGTCTTTAAGGGTGGATTCTAGCGAGCAGTCCATTGCACTGGCTAAGCTACACCTTCCCCAGTTAATGAATACTGGCAACCGCACGTGAGTCCATTTTTAAAGTAAATCACCAGCAAGGATGATTCAAAGCTCTACAAAAACTCAGCTATAAGTGACACCCTCTGGAGTCCCAGTGACAGACTGCAGAAACCCCAGGGACACCGTACAGACCACCGGGCGCTCCGTGTCCCCTCTGTGCCAGGCGGGGGTGGGGAGACAAGAGCCACTCTGCTCCCACCCCTGCATGACATCAAGGCCATGGATCGCCCACAACCTGGACAGCGATGAGGGCCGCTACCTCCAGGCAGCTTCCTGATAAACAGCGAGGGCGTCTTTACCTCACGCGTGTCATCCGATGAGCACACAGCTCCCCTGCTCTGCCCACCGCTACTTTTTAAAGATCGTGCGATCAAAGCCCGGCTGGTTAGTCTCCGTTCAACCTACTCAAGTCGCAGACCTCCATCCCGACTTCCTTCTCCAAAGCCCTGTACCTCGAGGGCCGGGGTGGAGGGTGACTTGCTCCTGCATGTTCACCCTAACAAAGCTGGCATCATAAGCATCCTTAATCAGAGGGCGGACCGGGTCCCAGCCCAGGGATCTAGGGGGTCAAACCAAGTATGGTTCAGCCTTCAGCTATGACACCCGACGGCCCTCCAGCTAAGACTCCCCGTCAGGTGGGCTTTCCTTTCTCCTCACACCCCCAATCCCTCTCGACTCTGAAAACCGGCCACAGCCAAAGAAAGGGCCGTAAGCCCACATCTGGTCCTCATGGCCACACGAGCATGACTTTGCAAAACTGTGCTGGCCACGACACTGACAGCCGTCGCGACCGGGATCGACCGGCCGACTCAGGCTTGGATTCGGTGAGGGTTAAGCTTGCACAAGCACCAAGAGACCATCACCCACTCTCAACCCAAACAGCTACTGCAGAGAAAGCACCTGCGCAAACGTGCCCGGGCGCTCCGTGAGGTCATGGGCGCCTCCGAAAGGCTCCTTTCTTCCTAGGGGCATGAGAGGAACAGCGAGCCTGTCACAGCCACGGTCAATATTTACCGAAGGCCGAGGTACTCACGATTCACCAGGGCAGAAACCAGGCACTTTTTCAATCCAGCCCCTTTTCAATTCACTCATTCACACAATCTGCCACTACAAAGCCCCCAAAGGGACTCAGCTACAGCTTGAGTTTCTCCTCGTCCACTTCCATACAGGAGGCGGGCTGCGGGGCCCACCGTCTGCAGGATGTCTGCAGCCATCCTGGTCGCTGGACAATACAGCCGTCAACGCCGTGCTGAACTGCCGCTATCCGATGACCCTGCCCCGGAGGACAACAAGGAGCCGGAGCCGGGAAACAAGGCATCTCCCTTCCTACGGCATGCGTGCATGCTGTCCTGAAAACGAGCACAGTCTGGTGGCCCCTGCAGTCAAGGATCCAGCCACATGGGCAGGGGAAGCCCGCTACACGAATGGACCCTGCAGGTCTCTTGCCACCTCTCCAGGTTCTCAAGTCCCGCTTTTGAGCCGGGCAACCTCAGGTTTGCAGGCCAAGCAAACTGAGGCAACAGAGAAAGACGGCTCTTTCTCCAGGTGTAGGAACCTACCTCAAAGCCCTCGCGCAAGGTTGACGACAAGTGACATTAAACAGACTTCTTGAGCCAGCGTCCCACGCGTCAGGAAGCCTGCTTCTCTGATCCCAGCTACGCAACTCTTCCCCTCCCTCGGCTTCTGGACACGCCACAGAGCCCGAGAAGGGTCAGCACATGTATATCCACCAACAGGCTGCAAATCACTGCAGTCCCTCCTTAACCCCTCAAGCCCTTTGGATGTACACGTGTACAGACCCTATTTTCTCTCCCAGCAGCGTTTCGATGTTTGGCTTATGTCCACTTGCCTCATCCATCAAAATTTTGCGAATGTGGATGATACACTTTTTGAGATACCGCATTTAAATGAAGTCAGTGTCCACACCATATATTTGAGACAAATATAAATGCCGTCTGGAGAGGTTAAGTCCCCAAATGTTAAGTCGGGGCTTGAGGGTTAAGCAAGACGCCAAGGGCATGGGACGAGCTCGGATATGTGATGCGTGTGGGGTCTGTGGGGTCGGCGGCCCTGCCTCTGTTTTAATTACCTGCTGAGTGCAAGCAGGCAAGCCCTGAGCCCCGAAATGGGAGCAGCTGAGGGTGCGGCTGGCCTCCTTATTTCTTACATAAAAACCATACACGACACTTACGCGGCCAGTATTTCCTCATGCACACCGAAGTTAATAATTCACAAACCAATGGACATTCACCAAGGACCAGAAAACTGGAAGGCGGTTTGTGCAAACACTCCTCTTCGGGCACTTATTGAACAGCTGGTTTATTTAACTGAGGGTTTCTGTGGCCGTCAGGGGCAGGCAGCACTTGGAAATGTTATTTGTTAAGCCGGAGACACCACCACCCAGGTCACCTGGGCCCTCGTCTTGGGGTTTTCTGTTCATCCGAACTCCGGTCGTTACTTCCCTCTCATGTGGAACAGTTAGGTGAATCGAGTACGGCCAAATGATCCCAGTGTGCTGACGAGATTCATGGCAATCCTGCTCCGGCATCTTCAGTCCCACCCCTCCTGATGGACAGCCCCTGAAGACACGGATGCAGGAAGGAGCAATGGGCATGGTTGAAACAGTGCTCGCCCAGGAGGCAAGCTGCCTGGATGTGCCCGTCTGTACCTACGTGAGGAACATGGCCCTCGACACTTCAGCCACCTCCCCAAAGGAGGGCCTGGTTCCCTCTCCCTCCCACGTTGTTTTTCCTGATCTCACTTAACGCCATTCTTTCTCTCTACAACTCATGTTTTGTGTGTGTGTGTGTGTGAGAGAGAGAGAAAGAGAGACAAAGAGAGAGAACAGGGTGAGAGAGAAGGAATCTAAGGAAGCCTTCTCTGGCCACTATTGGTGTGTTTCCAACTGTGGCAGGCTGGCAGGATTACCAGTCGTAGGTAGGTGGTGGCTGTTTGTCAACCAGACAGACACCTTGGGGTCAAGTTACCTGCAGAGCTGTGGACTCCCTGCAAACACATGGTTCACGGAATGGGTTTATGACCCCGAGATAGCTGGGAGGCCCCACTAGTGTGCACATCAGCCTGTTAAAGAGGTTACACATTAACTACCCCTCATCCCAAGGAAGATCCGATCCGCCTCCCCCGTCTCACACCTTTTCCCTCCCGCCTTTGAAAAAGGGCTGTCCGGATGCGGTGACCACACAGTGTGAGATAAATGCAGACAGGTTCACTTTTTAGTTTTTGTTTGTAATAAACAACTCATTTCAGTGGGTGCTGCTGGTCCTTACAAGGCATCACAGTAACTCCCAAGGGGCAGAAAGCAAGCAAACCCAGAAGGGCAGCCATCTAGACGACCCACGAGCGGTTCTTTTCACAGGTGATGATGTTCCAGGGACATAGGACACAGGGCTGGAAACCACACGACACAGCATAGCAGAAAAGCCCATGGTCACTCACGTGGGGTTTGGAAATGAATGAACACAAACATGCGTCATGAACGCTTCCTGCATGCCGAGAACGGCGCTGGTCTGCAGGACCACAGTTTACAGTCAGGAGGAAAAGAGACAGACACGCTGAGACGGGGTGCAGGGCTGTGTCCCCAGCACCACAAACTCAGGACTCCCAGGTCCACAGAGGGGTTAGGACACGCCCAGGGGCTGCCGTCACATTACCACCTCATTTATGGACAGAGGTCCGCCCACCGGCCAGCTTACCTAAATCTGGGGATGGCAAAGGGGGGCTGCCAGTGTTTCCCCAAAGTGGACCTGCAGGGTCCTCTAAGCTCCCCACCACCACCCCGAATCTCCACCTCCATCCACTTGGTTCACCTAGAACGAGACTAAAGAGTATGAAACTGCAAACGTAACCAGACGATCTGACCCTCTACACCCAGTCCCGAGGGAGGAGGCTCTAAATGCAGGCAGGGTCCTAGCGCTCAGTCCCCAAGGAACCAGGAACCCGCTCTCCCTCTGGTTTCTGGCTGCAAAGGACACCCCTGCAAGGCCTCAGCTCCCTTTCCCATAAAAGCCACCAGGGCCACGCTTCTCAATTAGCTGTGTCAGCCGCCACCCGAAGCTGCCCAAGTTCAATGCGTCTTTCCTCCCCCAGCTTCCGGTCTCCACCCAACGCTTCACACCTCCCTGCTGTAAACCCAGGCAGAGCAATTGCCCTGCCTGCGTCTGGACAGCCTCAGAGCTGCATTTCCGTCTAATTTATAGCTGCAAAGTCCCGTCAGCAAAGGCAGACTTGCTGCGGCGGAGAGGAAATGCGGGAAAATGGTCCGACCCCGCTACTAATGCCCATGCACAGCAGGTAGTGACCGCAGGGAAAATTCTCCCATTCCAGCAGCGAACGCTGTGCGATATGCTCCCTAAAGTGCCTGAAACCTGGACTCACTGCAGGAACAAGCACTGTTCTCTCCTGGGACGACAAACCTAAGGAAGGTATGACAGAGAATAGCGTCTTTACCTGGGCAATACCTCAAACTCCTGAAAACTGTAACACCTGTCTCTTTTCAAAACATGCTCTGCTTATACAGGACTCAACAATAAAGAGGCAAATGACCCGACTAAAAAATGAGCAAAGAAATGGAACAGACACTTCTCCAAAGAAGACATATAAATGGCCAACAAGCACGTGAAAAGATGCACAGCATCACCAGCCATAGGGGAAATTCCAATAAAAATCACAGTGAGATAGCACTTCACACCCCCTAGGACGGCTGTGATTAAAAAGACCGTCACAAGTATCGGAGAGACGGTGGGGGAGGATAAACTGCTAATGGAAGTCAAAAGGGGGCATGCAGCGTCCTTGGAAAACAGCCCAGCAGTTTCTCAAAAAGTTAAGAGTTATCATAGGACCCAGTAAGGCCACTCCTAGGCATCTACTCAAGACAGAAGAATGAAAATATGCAAAACCTTGCCCACCAATGTTCCTAACGGCCAGAAATGGAAGCAAACCAAAGCCTATCAACTGATGGACAAACACAACGTGGTGTATCCCTAGAATGGAACGCTATTCAGCCATAAAAAAGGAAAGAGTCGCCGATTCATGCTACAACGGAGAAGAACCCTAAAAACATGCCGCTACGTGAAAGAAGCCAGACGCGAAAGGCCCTGTATTGTATGATTTCATTTCTATATTAATAAAATGCCCAGGACAGGCAAATCCATAGAGACAGAAGGTAGATGTTGCCAGGAGATGGGAGGAAGGGAAGCTAATGGTCAGAGGGTTTTGCTTGAGGGTGATGAACATGTTCTGCAATTAGCCGTCATGGTTGTACAACTCTTGACTATACTAATAACCCTCAATCCTATCGTTTAAAAGGAGGACACTTATGGTATTTAAATTACATTTCAATAAAGCTGGTATTATTCGGGGTGTGTGTGTAGGGGACAAAACGCTGAGTAGACTTTCAAAATCCCAGATTAAAAATGCCTCATAGCTCCTGTCCCGCAAAAGCAGAGACATGACCCTCAAAGTGCTAAGGAGCCGGCGGGACAGCCACATTCCTGACGCTAAATCCATGACACCGCCTTCAAAAACGCCTGTGCCCTCGGGTGACCAACGCCTTTCGGCTTCTTAAACCCTCCCAGCTATGGCCCTGCCCAGCGAGCCGCCATCCCAAGCAGGGAAGTCCTGGCGCACCTTGTCCTCACAGAACACAGAATCTCCTCCAGATTTCGAAACAGCGTCTCCCCCTCCCTTCGCATAATTACTGAATGAGGCTGAGGAAAGCAGGGTCCCCCGCGGCCCGCCCTTCAGCAATTAAGAGCCAGGCAGAAGGCGGTAGGAAATGGGGCCACCGCGGGGAGAAAATAAATTAAGACTACGGTCTAAAGGGATCAAGATCGAACCCCTGTCTGTGGCTGGGGCAGGCAGAAGCTTTTAGAATAACAGCATGTGGTTGCTGGAAAAGTCCCTCCAGAGGAAAAGTTGGGGGGGGGGGGGGAGACTGTGTGTTTCTGTTTTAGATGAGAATGGGTGGACGTTGACTGACAGCAGATCTAAGTGGCCCACCCCATCTCCTCCCCCCACAGGCACGCTGGTCCCGCCTGGACAGCAGGGTGTCCCAGACTCCAGGCCCCGCACCACCGGCAAAGCCGCAGCTACCCGGGAAGACCGATCGTCCAACGGGGCCTGGACGATTACCGACATCAAAGGGACTGCAGGTGCTGGCCTTGCGCTATAAACTTCTTTCCTCCGACATCATTCAACACTTCCAGAGAGCAAAGTTCACCCTGATATTGGTGGCTTTCTCACTCTCCAGCTTTTCTGCCAAGAGCCCTGGGCCTGGTTGTTCATTAATATGCCATCAGAACATTAAAAGCATTGTTTCGCCTTCTGGGGGGAGGGGGAGGCTGAGACCCATTGAATAAAGCCAACCCTGTCCCCGGGGTGGCGGGATCACCTTGCACCCGACAGAGGATCCCAAGACGCACCGATCGGAGCGTGTGGATGGGTGCACCCCCCCTCCCCGGTATTTCACAAGATGTTTCTGATATTCCTACGTGGCGAAGAGGTTAAGATTAAAATGTTTATCTTACCACAGTAATTGACCGGGCATTTCTTACCCTTCAATCCTTTCAACACCAAGTTCCTCCTTACCTCTGAAACCTTCACAGGAAATGGCGATAGTTGTGGCAGGAACACAAGTGAGACCACGTCCTGAGCGCCATCAGTCCGGCTCAGAGAACGCCGCACAGGGCACGACTTTTACTTTTCAAATCAGACACACACACAGCGACAACTCAACTTTCGAAACCGTGTTTACTTTGCCGAAAGCCACACTCTAAACACGGGCTCGTTGGCAGAAGGGAAGCAGCTTAGAGTCCGGCCTTGTTTATGCTCCAAGTAGGTTTGACAGAAAAACCACATCAATTTGTTTTAAAATAATTTCCATTTGCTGGGAGCTGTTTCTGACGGGTTGTCCGCCACGCTAATCTGCGGTGATTCCTACCAGCTGGAGGGAGCAGGCACGCCGGCCACAGGACTGGGGGCGACATCTGGGCATCTGCGGAGCCCCTGCCGTGCGGTCCCCTCCAGCACACACCATCGGCTACGGTGTCGGAACACAGAAACATTTCCCAGGTTCAGCGCCAAAATCTGCGGCGCACCCGCAGTGCTCCGTGCAGACACCTGGTGGAAGGGGCCTCCCTCACTGTCCGAATCGCGTCACCCTCGTATTAAGGATGCACATGAGCGTTCAAGCCCCCAAGTGCACAGTTTAGGACATTAAGATGGCATACTGGCCTAACTGGGCATCAGAAAAAGAACTTTACAAAGGACATGCAGATTAAAATAATTCCATGCAGTCGGCAAGGATTCAACTGGTAAATGGCTACAGAGAAAAAGTAGCGAATGTTCACGAGGGTGCTGGGGGAAATAAGCACAATTTCACACATAAATTGGTGGCCTCTTAGGAGGAGGGGGTGCCAAACAGCCTTCAGAATTTGCATGTTCAGAGCCATTTGGATTCAGTAACTAATCCTAAGGAAATAAGAAATGTATAAACATGTATTTATAAGGCTGTGTATCGCTGCTTAAGAAAGAACTTAGATGCCCGATACCAGGAAAATTTTTATTAAGCCTTCAACCATATATATATGTATACACACACACATATATTTTTTAAGATTTACTTTGTTTTGAGACAAGCTGAGAGAGAGAGAAGGGGGGAGGGCCCAGAGCAGTCTCCATGCTTGTACATCATTAGTTGTGACACAGCTTAATTCCACACAGGTGGATATGGGGCCACGCGGGGCAGAACCGAACCGGGGGCCATTTAGCCTATGGGTTTGCACGGGGCGGAGATTCGATCCCCAGACCTCACAGCGTCAAAGCAAGTGCTCAGTCTGTAGAGTTATCCCAGCATCCCCTAAACGGTATTTTTTAAAAATGCTTTTAAGTTGGAGAAAATATTCATGCTAGTGATTCTTTAAAAAAAAAGCAGACGTTATGCTGTACACCTGAAACAAATATAATGTCACATCAAATTACACCTCAATTTTAAAAATTCTACAGCAGAATGACAAATGAATAGCAACTCTAACTGTATTTAAAAAAAATATAACTCAAAATAGGCATCCGACGACAGATGTCACTGGAAACGCATACAACAGAGTGATAATATTTATCCCTGGGTAATGAGATCGGTTATCCCTTTTTCCTTTTGTGGTTTCCTTTTTATTCAGTAAACACGCCTACCATGTGTCACCAGAAAGTGAAAAGCCATTAAAATAAAGGCTTGGCCACTAGGCTAGGAGGCCAACAGCACAACACCCCTTTCACATGAAGTCACAGCTTCCTGGGTGCACCAGAGCCGGCCTTCGAAGGCCCAAGAGTAAGGTGACCAGATGTTAACATTGGTAAAGCGGGACCCCATTGACCGGGGGGGAGGGGGTTCTTGATGAAAAATTGGGTCTATCTCCCGCCGCTCCCTAGCTGGTCGTGCATTCTTTCCAAACATCGGGACCTTTTTAAAACGCCACGGGACGCGGGACAAATTGTTAAAAATCGGGACTGTCCCACCAAAAGCGGGACGTCTGGTCACCTTACCCAAGAGCCCAACGCCATGAAGACAAACATCTGAGGCAGCGCTCAGTGGGCAGCACCCTCAGCCTCTCGCCAGCATCCCCGGGAGCCTGCTCACACCTGAGGTCTAGGCCAGGAGGAACCAGACTTAGAAGTCTAGTGGCCCAAGGTTTCCTGCCACCAGAGCTTCCATAAATCCGAGCTGTAGTTTGGGCTCCACCCACAAGGGCCTGGTCACCTGCACTTAAGAGTTCTCAGCTTGCTGTGGTCAGGTGAGCAGCCTCGCCCGCTGCCAGCAATGAGGGACACACAGCACTTTGGCCGGGCCGACCCTTTTTGTCAAAGTCGAGTACACTTCGTAAACTAACCAAGAGCCAAGCGGCCCAAACCAGCTGCCTGGCCGGGGCTCAGCATAAACTGAGCAGAGAAACCACAGGGGAAGGGTGTCTAGACAGCCTGGGTCTACGTAAGAAGCAACTCTCCCCTGCAGCGTCGACTCCGAAAAACGCACACTGCAGACATCAGCCCCTGCAAAGAGCAGCTGAAAGGCCATGGGGACAGTTGAGACCCTGTGCCCCAGGCTTCCTCGCCCCCAACGCAACGCGGAGGAGCGCTGCAGTGCTGGCCCATCGGCCCGGAGCAGCCACCAGAGATCCAGGAGGGACCCGGTGCCCGGGACTCTGGGTGGGGGACAGGCTACATGTTTCCACCGGAAAGGGGGCTTCCGGAACAACACTCAGACACGGGACTTAAAAGCCCCCCTCCCACAAAGCGGGACCAGGAAGGCCGTCAATTCCTAAAGTGGGCTGTAAATGACCTACCTGCAATCTTTCCACTTTAGTTCTATTTGCTGCGTCTTCCTCTCCATTCTTCGAAGTTCCTCAAAACTAACATTGGGTGGGGGTGCATGGGGCATGGAGGGAACTATCCAACAGAGGAGGCACGTTCAGGATATGGACAGAGTAGTTCCGGTCTCCCCATGCCCGGAAAGTTATTTCTACAGGAGTAAGAGGACGACACTGAATGAATGCCAACAGCTCTCTGGCAAAGCCACTGTGTCCTGGGCAATTCAAGTGTCCCAGGCTGGGCCTACAATGACAGATCAGAAACGAAGCCAGTCCCTGCTTCCTGGGAGCTTAAGAATAATGGCGGAGTGAGACAGTCACCGAATGTCACACGGACCTTCTGTACAGAGTCCCCAGCAGGGGCGTCTGACCCAGAGGGAAGGGGAGCCATGATTTCCAGAAGAGGCATTCAGCAGCAGTTTGCAAGGCAGAGGGAAGAAAGACTGGTTGCTTCAGGTAGAGGGGACAGGATGTAAGGGACACGTGACATGCACAGTGTCCAAAGAGCCTGGAACGCGTCCCAGGGGTGGCGGGCACACGGAGCCGGCATGAAGGAACGATGAGGGTGGAGCGGCTTAGGCAGGGGGAGTCACAGGTTCCAACTCCCGACTCTGCAAAGACCCCCGTGGCTGGGAGTGGGCATCACAGACAGGAGTAGAAAGCTCTCTATTCCCCTGGAAGTGGGCATCCCACAAAGAAGCAGAGTCGAGGGAAGCCGAACATAAAATCTATCCCACAGAGTCACTGCTGATCGCCACTCTTCCCCCCTCCATCTCGGCTACGGTCCTTTCCTAAAGTGAAGGGCGGGGGCCCTGGTCACAGGGGCCACAGCGGGTCAGTCTCCCAGAACCACACACATCTCACAGGGCCGCGCACCAGGCACGCCAAGGACTTCAGGCCCAGTGTCAACTCCAGCGCAGGCTCTGCTGTTTCTGTGTCCTGCAGTTAAAAATACACCGCTCAGGACTGCGTCAACACCAGGGCCTCATCACCAAGGCTACTTGGAAGCTGAGGACACAAGGCCGGCCTACGACGTGCCCACCTTTGCAACGTGCCTCAATCTGCAAACTGTCTAACGATGCATCAGGGAGATTAGACTAAAGCCACCAAATACACACGCATTTGAAAAAAACACTTTCCAAACCCAGGGATACTTTACTGTTTATAAATAGTTTACTTTTTTTGATCCCCAAGCATATAATATTCGCAGTTGCTCCAGAAACCAGAGAAACAAGGAACAGGAACACAAACCACAACCTAACAGAAACAATCCACGACAGATGGCGGGCCACATACGCATGCTGCCACCCCCTGTACCGAAAGGGTGCATCCAAAACGGGTTCTGACCCAGCGGCCCCTCCCAGCGATCAAGGTCACGTTCAAGAGACGGTTGACGGAGCACTGGCTCTATGGCTAGAGCTGTGTAGGCAGCGCAGGCCACCGAAGACTTAAAGGACCTATCAGTGGCCTCAAGGAACTCAGACTCGAAAAGGACGCAAGGAAAACGCAAGAGAGAGACAGAGCTAGTCTCAGGGTCCTTCCTAAACACGGCCGGGCGGAGGCAGCCCGAGACCCAACCCCGCCAAGTGCTGCGCTAGGCTCTGGGCCAGTCATCCGCCATCCAAGGCCTCCCGTCCAGCACGGAGGGAATACCTTTCAGAGTCACTGAATGCCCATGTGCAGAAATGTGAACCACTAGTACTGCTACCCCAGTCCTACTACACCTTCCCCAAGTTCTGCGGTGTGTGAGCCCTCTTCTAAAAATTAGACAGTATTTCAGTTTTGTCCTCTTGAGTTTAGTGAGGTGGGCACTACAATTCTCCTCTCAACATAAGAGGAAACTGAGTCAGAGGGAAGCTGAGTCCACGGCCCAAGACCACCCAGGAGGGAGGGTTCCAGGGCTACCACTTTCACCATCCAGCCACCTAACAATATGGCTGTCCCGTCCCCACGGCCAGCCCCGCTCTTGGGGAACAAAGTGGGGCGAACAAGATGGGGACACAGAGTTGTCTTCCCTACTAGACCCTAAACACTGCACCGTTTTGGCCGTTTCACTGGTTCCCAGAGCTGGAACTTAATCTGAAGAACTCAAGACCGATGCTGAGATATATTCACTCGCAAGTTCACATGTGCCTTCATTAATGATTCCGGCTGTTTGATGTTTATAAAAATCCTTTTAAGCGTCCTCTGTCTGAAAACAAAGGGGCGGGGTCCCCATAAGTCAGTGTGGCTGTCACGCTGCTTTCCGTACAACGACGAGGTATCACAATCCCATGTCCAATTACTCGGCCAATCTCACCTCCGTGCTCATTTTCTTAAAACTCTGACTGGAATTTTCCAACGACAGTGTAACTTTAAGCCCTTGTGTTTCTGCTGCATTGAAAAAGAATGCCGTTTCCCAACATATAACTCCCAGATGTAGAATTCGCAGATGATTCATCTCACAGAACAAGTGCTCGGAGACATCAGCTCCAAATAGAGAAGAAACTTGGAACCCCCTGCTCCCTCACAGTCAGAACTCGCCGAGAGCTGCTCTGCTCGATCCAGTTTGTTTTCAGTTATATTTCCAAATTCTTTTTAACAATAACTGCATGGCGTCTGGCACCAACACATCTCAGTCTTTGAAGTGGTTCTCAGACAGAAAGGAGAAAATAGGGAGAAAGCGGAAAGGATGGGGAGGAACAGCCATAATTTTCATTTTAGGTCAAACATGCTCTCCCAAAGTTCTCTGACACAGCCCATCAGACAGTCCACAAGCGATGACTCCTCACTGAAGAAGGCTGGAGGGGCAAGGACCACCCGTGATTGGAGAACGGCTGGGACTTAGCCCCCCACCCCCACCCGTCAGCTGACTCTTCCTGGGAACACGGCTCCTCAGCACCCAGAAAACAGGCTTGGACTCCTTCCATTGGCCTCCCAAAAGCACTGCTGCTAAGTCTTCCACGCGGGTCAACTAGAAGCGACCACGCTTCAGGAGTCAACCGCAGAACCCCTTTGACAAGCAATGCAAACATGGAATCACTTCTGCCCAGAAAAAAATGGACCAACTCCAAAGAAGGAAATACAGAGTCATAAACAAACCATTATCGAGGGATTCCTAGGGACATGAAGTTGAACTACCCCTGATGCATCCAAGTCTAAGGGGAGGAAGAACAGGGATGTGTGAAAACTTAACTAAGCAGACAGACCAAGAATCTTCCAGGAGACAACTAGATAAAAATAATAACAAATTCACCCAAACAAGGGCAACTGAATAAAGAGAGAATGTCTGACACTGACAAAGAGACTCGTGGAAGGACGTCAGGCTGATTTGGCCTATTTTGATCTCAGAACGCACATGGGAAAAGGAAGAACGCGGAAAAAGAGGGACGTCTAGTTCTTTGGACTCCTTGCATCAGTCCTAAATTAGTCCCCAATTCCTGGTAAACTTCCTGTCAAGAAGTTCCAAGCCACTCACTGTGGCTCTAACTCCACTGCATTTCAGCTGTATCTCCAAACAAAGTTTCAAAGTCCAAGAATTTGTTCTAAAGAAAAACCCATTCAAAGGTTCAGCCTTATGAAAATTTACATGACCAAGAATGAGTGGAAGGAAGAGAAAAGCCCAAGAATTTGCACTGAAGGCACCGATCAACTCCATGTGGAACAATGGTGGCTATTCTGAATACAGAAAACAGAAGCTTCTAGATCCTACAGGATAAGTCACGTCCTTTAGAAATCTGGTCATGACAAGGGTCGTGATTTTCAAGAACAGTGTTTGGCCAAGAGGAAGCCAATGAAAACCCAGGCAGATGGCTAGATGGGATATAAATGTGACACCCAAAGACCCCAAAGACCAAAATTGAAGAAATCAAGCCACCGGACTGCACACATTAGGCTGCTGAGTTTCCACCTTGAAAGGCAGGCATGGAAGGTTTCCCTGGTCAGAGAGCTGAGGAGGGATTTGACATGGGCCGTGTTCCCTGCAGACGTACAGTCAATGCTGGCTTAGGGATGACACACAGGGACGAGTGCAGCTCTGGCAACTACTAGCGAATCTGCTACAGGTGGCCCATCTCGTCACTCAGTGCACTTTATCAGCATCACCTACAGCTGCACTCAGGCCAATGATGCATTGAAGGCCGGCTTGAGAGACAGGCTGGCTGCAGTGGCCCTGAGAGAGGCAACGACAAGCGACTCTTTGGGAAAATATGTGCTGAATTGATGTGCTGTTTTTGACCCAAGTTATTTTTTTTAATAATTATTTTTATTATTTATTTATTTTTTGACAGAGGGAGAGAGACAGAGAGAAGGGGGAGGGCCCAGAGCAGTCTCCATAGTTGTATATCATTAATTTTTGATATAGTTTCAATCCACAGGTGGGCATGGGGCTGCGCAGGGCAGGAACCGGGCCAGGGACCTCCCACATTGACCCCAGCAAGAACTGAACTGGGGGCACTCCCCAGTTCAGCACATGGGTCCGCACGGGCCGGGGCCGGGATTCGATCCTCAGTTCCCGGGGCTGCAAAGCGAGCGCTCAACCCGTTGAGCCCTCCCGGCTTCCTTGTCCCAAGTTCTTAAAACCCAAATCAAGGATCTCAAGTAATTCTGCACCAGCTTCCCCTGTTTTCTCTGGGCCAGAGAGGAAAAAAGGGACACCCACCAAAGAGAAACCCTGTGGAATACGTTCTTCCCTTCTACAGCTAAGGGCCCACAGAGGGTTCCCTCGTAGGAAGAACCCCCCCCCCCGCGACACACACCCCATTTCCCTTTGGGGCTCAGGGTTTCCACTTGAAGATTCCACTCAGAAGCCCCTAACATGCAAACATTACTTTTAAGGAAGTATCCTAAACACACAGATCAATATGCTAATCCTTGCCATCCAATGAGTAAGTGTTTATTCCCTCTTTTGCTTCGCCTGAAAACGAGGAGTCTCAGAAGTTACACCCCCCTTTACAGAAAGGAAATGAAATGACTCACCCAAGGTCACGCTGCCAATCAAGGGCAGAGCTGGGACAAAACTCCTAGGTCTCCTGGCCCAGCCGGGGCTATTTTCCCATCCCACCGACCACATCCCTGCCTTCTTTGTTTTAAGAAAATTCATTCCCCTTGCCCCCGCCCTTTTAATTCCATAGTTTTTATTCCTCTCCGATCAAGAACTCCTTTTAGAACCTTAATGAAAACCCAGAAAGATGAACTGGGCTTGAAGACTTCACATGTAACAAGGCTCCCTGACACCGCCCTGCCCGCACCCCAAATAATAGCTGCCAGTCTTTACTTGAGGACAGTGTAGAATTCAATCTACCCCTTTCCGCTCGAGGCCTTTTTCGCTTGTGCGAACCAGCCACTCGAGACCATTTCGGCCAAATTGCGGAAACATTTTACAAGTACTTGAAAATCATTTATAAACAAACAAACGTATACAAATAATAAAATTTCACCAACTTATTTATTTTTATATCGAAAACAACAAAATTTGATAAATATTACACTCTGTAATTAGTTTTTGTGTGATATTTCGTAAAGCAATGCCCAAGCTGCATCCTAGGTTTATCAGGACACGTATCACAGTAATACGCTACTTCCCGCCTACCTCCAGGCGTGTGACGGTCACAGCAAACCTTGCAGTCCCTTTCTGGCCCTTGTAGGACTATGGGAAGCTTCCCATTTAGTCGGATTTCATCGGAATGCGACGTAGACGCTTGCTCACGATGCTGGCGATATGATCCTCTCAACTGCTCGACAAGTGTTTTTAGAAATCGCAAATGGCTGAGTGGCTTTTCCCCTTTTTTGGTCTTTTCTAGTTTATACAGAATGTAGGAATTGATCAGGCAAATTTCCATGCCCCTCCCAAAAAAGGTTACGCCACCATTTAAGCGATTTTCGCAGAAAACAATGCCTTGATGCATATTGGTCTGCCCGATCAACACCACCCATATATTTTATATAATTCAAAACAATATTGGGTTTCTTGACCATTATTTCCACACCACCTCGTGTAATCCTTTTGACCGTCGACATTCCTGTGTCACCCCTCGTAGTCAAACAAGTGACAATCCTCTTATCTTTCCACCCTAAAAGTAAGGTGTTACCCCATCGATACGCGACCGTGGATT
>PVKE010000921.1:18271-61791 GCA_004027555.1 Craseonycteris thonglongyai | reverse complement strand
AGCAATTCTTTCCTGTTCGTTAAGATCGTTCCGGAGATACTGCATTTCAATTTGGCTAGTTCTTGAGCTAAGACATAACTAGTATAGTAGCGATCCGTGTACATATGGTGCCCCTGAGCGCCTGGAATTTTCTCCAACAACATTTTGTATAAGTGTATCGGAATTCTTGATGAAACAGGTAAATCGGGTCTGACCAAGAGCTCTGTTGTGAGTGATCCATAATACGGCAAAATGCAGCAAATGCAGCCAGTCTTCGAGTCAGCTAGAGTATAAACTCTGATGCCCCATTTTGTCGGTTTCTTAGGACTGTATGTTATGATTTGACACTTCAGATCCGCCGGGCGCTGTATTGGCGCCGCTCGAGTTGCTACTTCAAATCAGCGGGGCGCCTCAGCGGCGCCCCTCGAGTTATAAGAGCTAATTTAACCAGATCTAAGCACTGTTTCAAATGAACTCGTGAAAGAATCCAAGAATCTCCACGGAGGAGGAGGAGTTCCTGACTTTTCTCCTGGGCCACACACACCACCTGCACAGACCCCGAATGTGAGAAGACGTCCAGAGGAATCTGGGCCAGGCCAGGCCTCGGTGCCTGCAGAACCCTCTAGTCTGGTTCTGGATCTCCTCCCCTCCCAGCTCGGAAGGAAACCTGTCCCCATCAGGGTTGCAGCTTCTGAATCCATCATTTCGTTGCGTCAACAACCCACTTCCTGGCAGCCATGTGCTATTCTGGCTGTTTATAAGTTCTGCAAAAGCCCTGGAAACTTCTGGGCCAGACACTCACACCAGCCCAGGTGGAGGGAGGAAATCACAGACAGAAAAAAAAAAAGTTTTTTTTTTTAAATTAAAAATAAAATGAAAACCAAAAGGCAGGTAAGATGCAGAGTGCAGGGGCCAGGCACCGCACTGTCAAACTCGGATGGAAAAGCGAAGCTCTCCCCATTTGCAAAACAGAAATTAAATTCCTAGGCGGAATTTCTCAACGGGAAGTTTTTACCCATCAACTTTTCTTCAGCTCTGTGGCATGTGCTTCCACTTGTCTAAAACACAGAATCCACTGTATATGGTATCTAATTAAATATCACATAAATTGAAGCAAGCTCAATATAACCATGCGTTTAATCGGACCACGAGGGACAGTTTTTAAACCTGCTGAACACCCCATGATCTATACAACACTAGATTTTCACTGATAGGATGTGGAAATCATTCCAGAAACGATGATCCAGTGAAGGGCACTTGGGTGACTAGGGAACTCCCATTTGGATGCCTAAGGAAGCTGAAGCCATCAGGAAATCTTCTCCAAAGGTCCCCTAACCAACCAAGTGACAGGCTGTGGAGAAATTAAATGATGGGAGTTTACAAAACAAAAGAAAACCCTTCCACAGCAACTTGGAGAAAAGCGTTTGCAAATCCGTGTGAAGCTGAAATCAGGCACATGGGGATCCAGGAACCCAGTTGCTAGCTTTCTGAGGATTTTCTCCCAGGGAGCCTCTACCCCGATATCAAGCAGCCTGGAGCAGCCAAGCCGGAGGGTCAGGCCTCGCAAAGTAAACAGCAAGTTAACCCAATGCAGGCTCCCAGCTTAACTGCAACCAATGGCTAATTATCCCTCTATTAAGTAACAGTGCCTGAAATATCCGCTTTTAAATGACCCACTGGTAATTAGGTTTATTCACCAATGGATGCCAATCAACAACTAATAGCATCGTGAAAACCTCCCAATTAAGAGCAACAAGGGGGAGAAGAGTTCACCAGCATGACATTTCCAGGCAAGGGCTGTACAGCAAAGAGCTTCTAAGCCCCTCCCCAAGGAGAAGAGTTGTGTTCTGAAAACACTGGATTAAGAGCCCACACCGTCTGTGCTCAATAATCATTCTGCAAAGTCACTGGTTAACCAAAATCCCTCTGCATAAAACGCGTACATGCTGATTTCTCTCACATGTTGTTCAAATTCACATATGTAAATTATCATCTCAATAAAGCTGCCAATGAAAAAGGCATACACCTGCCGATGAGATGACGTGCTTAGGCTTGCTCCCACAAACCACGGAAGGGAAGCAGGGTATTGGGGCGTTGATGAAACAAGAGGGGCCCCGGGGCTGAGAATCATGCAAGCTCAGGGATGCTACCCCGACCTCATCCCTTCATTCTGTCCACTTGAGCGGCTGTCTGCTGTCTCCACAGTAAAAGGTAAGAAAAAACACGCCCTACGGACCAAAGTGGGTTTATTTAAAGTGCCTGGCTACATATCCAGTGTTCCCTTAAATCCGATTTACTTTTTAAAAATCAGACTTGTAAGGTTTTCTTAGAAGAACGTGTGCTCACTCCCCTATCGGCTGGCAGTTGTCACAGCCTAGGCAGGGCCTTCCCTGGGTGTCTTCTTCATTTTCATTCAGCCCGAAGTGCTACATCTAGAGACACAAGTGCTTCCAAACAGACAGCGCTGCCACAACAGGACTTGGGACTCAAGCGAGATGACCTGTCCTCCCCGCTCACAAGTGCTCAATCCTCTCCATTGTGTCTAACAGGTTTCCATCAAGCAGGTAATCCATGAGGAAGGACAGATCAGTGCAATGTATGCTGAGATAAGTGTCACGTTGTAAATTGGTGGCAGGCGCAAAGCACAGGAAGTGGGGGTGTGTAGAAAGGAGTCTGAAAAGATGTTGTGAGATTATTCTTATCAGCTAAAAAAAAAAGAAGAAAGAAAGAACCCCTCTATTATCTCCATCACGTTTCTGAACATCCAGCTAATTCTGCTCGTGGGACAGACCCTCACTCATTTCACTCACTTCGTCCTAATAGGAGAACTTGGGAGGGGGAAGAAAATTTCCTGCAGATCTTAAAAGAGATTATAGAGACGTAGGACCACCAGAGTTTAAAGAATAATCAATGCCAAGTGCTTAAGAAGAGACAGGCCATGCTTTCTTGAAACTCTCTGAATGGCACCTGCTGCCAAAACAAACTGAAAAAGCAGTGATTGGAACCTACATCCTGGTTCATGAGGAGATCAAGACGTATTAGACTTCCAGAGATGAACGGATTGGCTGTTCGCACAATGGGCTTGACGGGTCGTGCGAGATTAAATAGTCACACGGCGGCAAACAATCGTAGCTGTTCATGTGGGCACGGCTGTGAATCAGGGCCGTGCCCGGGGGAGGGGCGCGGGTACAGGTGCAGGACGAGCCACAGCCAGGGGCCGCCCGGATGGCATCCCTGCCAGATTCTTCACCTGGCTCTGCTCCCTGCCCACCGCCCCCTACGGAGGCCGGCAGACCATCCAACAACCCCCTCCCCTCCTGCAAATATTTCCAAAGAGGAGTGGGTACAGCACCAGAGCGAGCTGGTCCCCGAACCTGTAACCTGACCCAGGTGCAGGGAGCACACCTGCATTTTTCCGAGCTATTGACCAGGAGTTACCTGCACCTCCGTCGGGCTCAGTTTCCATGAAACCTTGGGAAATCACAGTAAAATTAGGAGCTGAAGGGCCTCTCTCTTCCCTGCCTCTTTCCCACAGCCCACCTCCCACAGGGGGAACGCTGAGTAGGCAAGTAGTCACACAACAGAAATGCATCTGTAAACCACCTCAATAGTTTCCGCTAATGGTACAATTTGTTGCGACTGTCCCTAGCATCCCACCTGTCCCCGCGAACCGCCCAGGGCACACGGAGTCTCCCTAGTTTCTCTCTACAAATCACCAAAACCTGGATGGGAGGAGAAGGCTGCTTAGACTGCGAGCCCTGTCACCTGCCCACTTCCTATCAGAAGAGTAAACTTGTCCCCAGGAAAGCCTTTGTCACTTGGAAATCTAGAGAGAAGGGCCCTGAGCGAGGAGGGAAAATGTGACTCCTGAGGCCTTTACCTTCACACCCTGCTCTGGAATCCCTGGGGCTTCGTTAACACGTGTGTCATCTAGCTGTGTCCTCACAGCCGCTGTTAAGATAGAACACTGTGATCCCGTTTAAAGAAACGCAGAAGAGAGGTTCGCCCCAAATCACACAGCTTTAGAGCCAGGAATGGATCCAAGGAATCATCTCCGATCCCCTTACCACGACCTCCCGGGAGGGTGTGCACTGGGTGTGATGGGATGAGCACACCTGACAGCAGTGAGGGAAGCTTCGCCCTCACCCCCTCTTTTCCCATCATCCGTTACCCTCGCCCAGACCCGGGGCACCGCTGGGCAGCGAACGCCGTTTTGAGGGCACAGAGAAGTGAAGGAGGGACACACAGCAGGAAACCCGGGGAGTGGAGACATAGCGTTTTAAAGAAACAGAGTAGGGAAAGCCGGGGTGGCTCAGTGGGTTAGGTGCTCACTTTGTAGCTCCGGGGACCGAGGATCGAGTCCCGGCCCCGGCCCGTGCGGACCCATATGCTGAACTGGGAGCTCCCCCAGCTCAGTTCTCTCTCTGTCTCTGTATCTCTCTCTCTCTCTCTCTGTCAAAAACAATAAAAAACAAAAACAGAATAAAATAAAAAAATATACAGAAACAGAGTGACTGTTAGACACAGGCAGGGCTTATAGCTTTTCTGTGGAAGATGCGTAAGTACTGGGATCAAAACCACATTAGTGTTATGTGATATAAACCATAATAGCATAGAAATATACAAAGCATAAAGCTTCTGGTTAAGAAAATTTGTAAGCATACCTTGTCTTGCCCCCCCCCACCCCAGAAAAAGGACTTCCAACTGGACCATATACAAACCATGATTTATTTTTCTTTTAAAGGTTTATTTTTATTGTTTTTGACAGAGAGACAGAGTAAGAGACAGAGAGAAGGGGGAGGGCCCAGAGCACACTCCATTGTTGCACATCATCGTTTTCTACATTTCGCACGGCTGGGCGGGGGTGGGGGGGGGGCTGCACAGGGCAGGCAGGGGGCCTCCCACATGGGAAGCTCACCCCAGTTCAACACATGGGTCCGCACAGGCTGGGGCCAGGATTCGATCCTTGGACCTCAGAGCTGCAAGATGAGCGCTCAACCCACTGAGCCATCCGAGCATCCCCTTCACTTTTTCCTACCACCTTTATTTATACACTCATTCTGCTTAATGAAGACAATGGTCATGGATCAAGTTCTTCAGGAGAAAAGCTCTCAGCCCCTGTCATGTAACTGGCCAATGAGCGGATCAGTCTGGACTGCTGTTTTACACAGTACAGTTAGATAATTAAATATAAGTGCAGGGTCCAGGAGGGTTAATTACTGAGACAACTGTAATGGCTCGTCTTCAAAGTCCTGCTTTTGTGCATGAGGAGAACAGCACAGACCCCAGCTTCTGACTCCCACACTTTCGCTTAAAAACAAGCATGTCACTGACACACGAAGTGCAGCCACGAGGCCGAATGGACCCCACAGGCTCAACATCCTGCAGAAATCATAACAAACCACCACCCATGAGCCCTGGACTTTCCAGCCGCCAGGCAACACTAGGGATTTTTAGGTATTCCTCCTCCCACGCCTGCAAATCCCCGTCCCTGTCCCCTGCCCACCTCCCTCCAGTCTTGAGACAATGCCTTGAGCCTTTGATGCGGCATCCATTGTAAACAGCTATGAATATTAACACAGTCCAGAGTCCTCATCCTTTTAAAAGACCCTGGGGGTTTTAAATGGCAGTTGCTGGGGAGGGGACGTCCCCAGTGAGTAAATGTCACCAAGCTCATTCAACAAGAGGTGGAAGTGAGGCTGGTGCATGAAACTTAAAGTCCATCAACTCAGGGCATAAGTCAGGAGGGATCCCGCTGACTTTTAAACAATAAAAAAGGGAAAAGGAAAACAGCATCTGGGACAACCAACCTTTATGATTGCTTACAGTGACTTTTTCTGGTCCCCAATTTCCTTTTCTAGATTCCCCCTTGCCCGTGGATGTTATTTTAAAATAACCGTAGGCTCTTTCCACCTCCTTCCGGCCTTCCCTGCTAACAGGCGCTCAGGGCGTTAGCAGGTGCACGGAACTGGGCCAGGTGCATTGTGAGGGCACACAAAACCCTCCAGCGCCCGCGCATTCCTGTCCACATTGAAAGCGAGGATGCTGAAAGACTCTGCACCAAGGAGACACCTCAGCAGAATGGGGGAGAGGCCCTTCCATTGTGAGCCGGGTGTCTGAGGGAGAGAAAGGTCAGCCAGAGGGCATCCTAGTGTTCAGGGAAGGCTGCCTGGGGAACCGGGCAAAGGAATTCACAGGCAGGGAGCAGAGCTGGGGTGCCCCCCACCCCCAACACACACACACCATTGCAAAGTCCACGGGGACTGGGTTACACAGCACTGAGTCGCCTTCATCTTTTGGGAGATGAAGCATTATCACCAACCATACACCCCAAAGTCCAAAGTTTGGGAAATCGAGGGAACAAATGTAATTATGGAAAGAGATGAACACACTTTTTTTTTTTTTAAGATTTATTTATTGTTTTTGAGAGAGAGACAGACAGAGAGAAGGGGGAGGGCCCAGAGCAGTCTTCATAGATGCACATCACTGGTTTTTCCACATAGTTTCATTCCACAGGTGGGCGGGGGCTGCACAGGGCAGGGACTGGGCCGGGGTCTCACCCCGGTGAGAACCGAACTGGGGGCGCTCCCCAGTTCAGCATATGGGTCTGCATAGGCCGGGGCTGGGATTCGATCCTCAGTCCCTGGGGCTGCAAAGCGAGCGCTTAACCCATTGAGCCATCCCGGCTTCCCTAACTTTTTTTTAAAACGGTCCCTTAAGGGGGGTTGGGGGCTAAGCACAGCTGTGTCATGTCCTACACCGGAGGACAGGCAGGCAAGAGGGACACTGTGTGCCCATACGGATCGTTTATTATGCACTGGGCCGTAAGGGGAGGTCCGTGGACACTCAAAAGTTAGGTGTTATGGCCACAATTTCATGTCAGGGGAACACTGTCTCAAGGCACCCAGTGCTGTTTGCCAGAGACTTCCCCTTCCTCAAAAAAGGTGTCCCCGATCTAGTCACAGAAGACCTGAGCTCTAGCCTGGCGGGGCGGCTGACACCTGCAGCAAAGCCCCTCAACTCTGAGAGCCCTCGCACCTTCCAGATTTCCTCCCCACCATCACCTGTGTGCAAAAGGCCAAAGTACCCTCTAGCCATCCCCACCAGTGGGAAGATGTTCAGCGCCTCCGAGTCCTTGCTCAGTGACAGACACACAGAGGAAATGACAGAAGGGAAGACCCTCAGGAGAATCTGGACAATAATCTACTTAAAAAAAAAAAAAGCCAAGAATCTCAGTTTTAGGTTCAGGAATAATTTGGTCATCTGCACTTTAAATCTGATTTGCATACACAGTACAGGAACTACTGCCCAAAGCCTTAATTCACAGCTCCCTGCACACCTGGGCCTCAGGCCACAGCTGTGAAATCTGAAAGACAAAGGCCCTGTTGACTTCAGCTACAAGGGTAACCTCGGTTTGTGTTGTCTAAAGTAATAAGCAACCCTTCCGTGCTCAGCGCACAAAGGATGTTGGAGTTGAGGCACCTGGGCTTGGTCCTGCCAACAGAAGGAGACAAAGAGGCCCAAAGCAACACACGCATCTGCACGTGGCCCAGGGTGACCACATCTGGCCTCCTTTAGAGAACACGCTTGCTCCGGAATGCCATGTGTCTTCCATCCACACTGAGCAAGAGAATCCGGGGTTGTGTTCTGCCGAGGGCCCCCTTTGCTTCAGATCACAGTCCCACAGGGTCGTCGCTTAGCTCCCAGTGAGTGTTCCCTGTGCCGCCACTGGTAAGAGTCTGGGGTCAACGGCCTTCGACACTTCTTCGCCGGCTTCTGAAGCCCCGCTCTCAAGAATCATTTCAAAGAAAGCAAACCTCTGAGTTCTAAGAAGCTCAACTTCATCTAAGGTTCTGGGAAGTCGGAATCAGGCTTGGCAGTGCTCGGCGCTATTTGTGAATGTGCTGGTTGGACTGTGCCCATGGCACCTACGTAATGGGATGGCAGAATCAGTGACAGCTCAACTATTACAACTGTAAGTGACTGTGCTGCACACGCATGCCCGGGCCCTGGGAATGAATGCACATGCCCCTCTGCTAGGGCCGCTCTGTTTCTTCTATTCAAACTGCATTTGCATGCACCACTAAAAAGTGTACTTTCCTTACGCGAGGCCTAGGAGCAACTCCCAAATTAGATGCACTGTTTACAAAAGCACAAAGAAAAAAAAAAGTCCCATAAAGCCACAGGACTTTCCATCTCAAACCCGCAGCCTGAAATGCCCCGAACTAGTAGCTTCCTGGGGCTATAAATTAGGTCAAACCATTTTCTAGATACAATAGACTCAGAGGGTGTGAACTTGGTGAAACAACAACTTGTTTTATCAGGTTATAAATATACGGAGACTTTCTCCCTCAAGTTTCGCTGAATCATAGCCAGGAATATAAACGGTATAAATATCCTGATGGGAAATTCAGAATAAGACTAAGGACTTAAATGGGGACATCTGAAGTCTAGAGGGAAAAATACAAACATTAGCTTGATTTTTCTTGAATCAGAAAGAAGGTAACTTCACAAATACTTTTCAAAGGATTTCCGTTTTGAACTGAGCGCGGCCTTGCCACACACATCCTATGGCCAGGAGTGACTCTTCCCACTGTCAAACCTAATCAGTTAACACCATAATCAGCACAACCCAGTCTATGGACACTCACAAGACCCAGCTTGCTATTTCCTCATCAACAAATGTACAAGGAAACAGGCTGCAATTGAAAAGGTATGTAAGCCAAGTGAAAACGTCACCGCTAGGCAACAGAAAGCTCAGAAACTGACCAGTAGTTTTGCTCCAAAAATTCAAAAGCCAGATAAACTGGATCTTGTGACCAGAGGGAAGTGCAAAGAAGAAGGCATCCAGTCCGCTCCGGCAGTCACCACTTCTGAACTGAGCGCCTTCCAGACAAGTGGCCCTGACACGTGGCACTGGGAAGCACTCGCTCTTCAACAGGTGAACACTGAAGAAGTTATTTTGATCCTGCCCACGTATGAAGAAACAAAACACCTACCTGACACGTATGTAAAGGAAAAACCACAACACCTCGGACCGCCCAGCTAAGTAAAATACTACCGAAGGCCATACGGGGCCGTCTCTCACTGCCTGACACAGCCACTGGCCACGTGAAAACCCACACTGGTTTTGCACTAAGCCGGTGAGGTCCACAGAAGCAGAATGAGGAAGAGAAAACCTAACCAGAACTCTGCAGGAATACCCGACCGTCCGACAATGTGTCCCGTGGTCCAAGTGCAAGACCGGGGCCCCGTTTTCAGAAGTAGGGGCTCTGCACGTCAGAAAGGGGTTCACTTCTTCCTGCCCCACCAACCCCAGCAGGCAGATCTGTGGATCCCATTTTCTTAGATCAGGCCAGGGGGGGTGGTTAAAACGTGTGATGCTGGTTTTTGTTTCTCTCTTTTCAACTGTAAATGTCATGCCTGAAGTGTGGCTGTTCTATGCTCTAGGAAACATGTTGTTCAACTGAAAAGCAGACGGCTCACGCTTGGTCTTTTCTGGAAGGACTGATCGTTCTGCAGAGATGCTAATTACTGATAACTGGGCAGGATTTTGACTCATGGAACAGACCGTTTTGAAGTTTTAAAAAGCTGTTTTCCATTCGGCCATGAGCCTGGCGTATTTTCTCCTGGAAGAGGCGTCCCACCACCGTAAGTTCTATAGGCCAACATCCTGACAATCCAGAAAAGAGCCTCTTTGGGGTGAAGCAACCTCTGCTTAACTCAGCCAAGTCCCTGGGCACCTTCTCCTGAAGTCGCACAACTCCCAAAACTGATGTGCACCGTTTCTGGGGGAGAAATGCCCACTGGATCCGCAAGCCGCAGGGGGGTCCCCTAGGGCACAGACAGGAAGGGTCTGGAACACAGTTCCTGAACGTGCCAACCGGGCAGAAATGGGCAAACTCCCAGCGGTCACGGGCTTCCAGGAATTCACAAAGCCCCCTTCCTAGGGGGTCCTCCGGGGAAGGGCCCCCTCCCACCCCACAGAGAGCCAAGGCAGGCCACCATGGTCCTGGGGGCTGACAAGGCCGCAGCACACACACTCTCACTAATAAATAATGCAAATGCAAGACGGGGGCCTAGAGTCACCTTCATTCATTGCCCACTGGAAGGCCAAGCTCAGACACCAAAGAGTTGGGTTACAGGAGAGGAAGAAAGAAACACATCACAGACCCCCAGACGTGCTCACACTCTGCCTTCCAGATGTTTCCCACTCTCCACCCGCCCACACAGACACCTCACCTCCAACTTGCCTTCAACGTCCCACCTCCAGGTGCCCACTCACCCGCTGCCTCCCTCCCGGATCGCCCTCACGACCCCCTGCAGCAGCCTGGACCCTCCCAGGGCACACACGTTCCTCCTCCCGCGAGGCTTCCCCTCCTCGGGACCCCGAAGCACGACCTCACCGCCACCGTGCACGCTCACAGCTGCCCGGGGCGCACTCCACCCGCACCCCCTTCCCCAGGGAAGCCGGCCCCCGCCCCCCAGCGCGGTGACAGCGCCCCGGGGCGCAGGGAGCCGGGCGGCGCGCAGCACTCACAGGCTCCGGGTCCAGGCGGGCAGGTCCCCCGGCGGCGCCCGCAGCCCGCGCCCGCCGCAGTCCAGCGAGTCCCCGGTGCAAGCGCAGGCGGCGGCGCAGGGCGCGCGCGGGCCGGCCGCGGAGGTCGCGGGCTCCGGCCGCAGCAGCAGCAGCAGCAGCAGCAGCCACGGGGCCCCGAGGGCTCCCCGGGCCGGGCGCGCCATCTTGTCGGGAGCGCGCGGCGAACCGGGGCGGCAGAGCCCGGGACGACCGAGGGCGCGACTCCTCCGCGGCGCACTAGGCTCCGTGCCCGGGCACGGGCGCCGGCACGCGTTCTCCCCGCCGCGGAGGCCCCGGTGCCAGGGCGGCCCCGCGATCCCCGCGCCCATCGGGGCCGACCCGCCAGCGCTCGCTGCGGACCGCACAGATCCGGGCCCCGGGGGTGCTCGGCGGGCGCTCCGCGTCCTCCCGCGCGCACCGGCGGTGGCGCTCAGCCTTGCAGCCCGAGCGCTGCGCCCGCGGGCATCTTCCCGGCGCCTCCAGCAGCCGGCCCCCGGCTGGATCGCGTCGCCACCTCCGCGCCTGCTGCAGGGGGTCCCTGGCTTGTCCCGGAGCCCAAGTCGCAGAAGTGGCGCGCGCGGCTCCGGTGCTCCGCGGTGCCGGAGCCCCGCCGACCTCGCGGCCGAACAATCAGCCAGCCGCTGGCCTCTCGCCTCCCCGCAGCCCAGCCCCGGCCGGTCCCCGGAGGCCCCGCCCCGCCCCGAGGCCCCGCCCCCGAGGCCCCGCCCCCGGCCGCCAGCCGGTGCACACCCCCGGGACTCCGCGCGCCCGAGGCCTCCTGCAGGCCCACGTTGGATGCTTTGCAGCGCTGCCCCGCCACGCCCCCCTGCCCGCTGCTCATTGGCTTCCGGCGCTCCATCCTGCACGGCCATTGGAGCGCTCGCCAGGGTCCCGCCCCTCTTGCCTCGCCTGTGACCCCGCCCCGCGCTCTTTTCCCACCCAAGGTGTGAAGGGCGGGGAAACTGGGCGGAGCCAGGGAGAGACGGCCTCCGGCTCTTAAAGGGGACGTGCTGACTCGGTGAATGCGAACAGGGGAGAGGTAGAGTGGAGATAGGCCCTCTGAGTCTAGGGGAGGAGAGAAAATGGGTTCAGAGGGTAACGCCCAGCTAGGGAGCTGTCTGGCCCCAAGGTTTCTTTCTTCCTCCTTAAGCAGTGAATAGGGCCTGAGATTTAGGTTTAGAGCAAATCTAGCAGCAAAGCCACAGATTTAAAACTTCACACATTTTCTAACGACTGGGGACATCTTTAGTTATTTCATTAGGGCTGGCAGCCTTCCTCCCCGCACAACCAAGATCTCCTTTCTGCTCCTGGCTTGGGTTTGGCCTTGTGGATCCAGGAATATGTCCTTGATTGCCCAAATGAAGGCTGAAACCAAGTCTCAGAGGTGCACACAACCCCACTCCCACCCTGCCGGGCGCCCTAGGTAGTTGCAGGGTATTTCTGGAAACACTCCAGCCTCGCACAAAGGGGTTGCTTTGTTTGTTTAAACCAGAGGTTTTTAAAGCCAGTTTTCAAGAAGCCTATAGAGACGAAGCACTCCTAAGAGAGTAAAAAAAAGAGAAAGAAATGTTACCAAGCTCCTAGCTTTGACTTAATGTTCATAGTAAGGTTGGAACACAGTGGCCATGTGTTATGACAGTGCACTGAAACAGTAAGGCAGGTGCCCAGGGGCAGGGTGGAGGGTGTCCCCCCTGCACACTCACAGTGAAAAAGGGAAAAAATTAGCACAATAGTATATAGCTGCCCCGCTGGGCACTTTGGTTTACTGATGTTTCAAGTTCCTTCCCAAGAGTATGCAAGTTTCTAACATAACTGCACACATTGTCAGGAAAATTAAGCAAGTCGAGTCTGTTGAAAAACATTTGCTCCAGCAAATGAAATCTGACTTCTGTTTTATGAAAACGGAGGGGAGGAGATGTTCCCCCAAGAAAAGAAAAGCAAAAAGCAAAAAAAAATGTTTATAGGGTTTTGTTCCACTTTTAACACTTTCCGTGTGTGTGTGTGGGGGGGGGGGTGTTGCTTTAATTGGGATGTTAAGCATTCCCTGTTTACTTTAACCAGCCTTGGGTTTGGGCTGGTTGTGGAGAGGTTGCTGGTTTCTTCTTAGTCCTCCTTGTCTTCTTTTTCCTCCTCCCCCTCCTTCGGGTACCTCGTGCCATCAGATAACGGTGCTTCATATCTCCCTCTCCCTCTCTTCTTTTACAGCATCTCAGCACTGATGCCCAGAGACATGTGCTCAAAGGCATGTGCAAATCAATCCAAATATGATTTCCAAGAAACATGATCAGAAAAATGCTGCACCTGACCCAGTCTACCCAGGGCTCTAACCAGCTTGGATGTTTCATCTGTAGTCTACACAAACGTACACTGACCATCTGGTCAAGAAGAAATCTCTCTCCCTTTGTTGTAACGCCTTCTGGTAAGATAATCGTAATATGCAGAGAAATCAAACGTAAAGGATGCCAAATTGATGAAGTCCTCTATGTCAATGCTTCTTAAATTCCCCAAGACCGAAGAACACCAGCCATTTCATGCAGAACACCCATGAGCATGTCCTTAAACAAAACTGCCAGATTCCGCTCCTCTCCCCCCCACACCCCCCAAAAAAACAACATACACAGCAAAAAGATATTGAATTCATTGAACTTGAGCCGCTGACCTAAAAGTATCCTTCAGGTTTTTCCATTGGTAGTATATCGTAAAATGGATTTTTTTTTTTTTTTTTTTGGTCAAGTGTTTTCCAAATGCTTGTGGGTGTAACCTGTGTGATGCTGTTCACCAACCGACAGGAGCATTCCAAAGAGTAGCATTTTCGACCCTCCAAGCTAAAGCACCCCCTGTGGGCTGGTTAGCTGGCAGCCTGGGAGGAGGACCCAACCCCGAGCTCTTGGGGGGACCGAGTGCCTCAGCCTTGGCAGCTCCTCTCCTCTACCGCAGAGCATGAGGTCACGTCTGCTCCCCATACCATGCATGGATGGCTGCCCACGTACTAGCAACCTGCCCGGGACTGACGGGAGCATATGGGCTCAGAGCACAGTGCCAGGCGCTTGGGGGAGAGTTCATCTGTAGCAACAACCTCAGAGCAGAGAGCCCTGAGCCAGGGCAACAACTGCGGCCAGGGTCTGAGGGCGTCTCGTCCCTGCTCACGAGGGAAGAAGTCATGTCCCTTCAGCACACAGTGAAGGCTGACCTGGGCCCTCCCTAGCCTCCTTTCCTCCACTGCCATTTGCATAATTTTGGTCAGTGACTTACCCCTTGAAGGGGTCATACAGGGACTTCAGGCTTCCCGGTTTGTGTTCATCTACCAGAGTCCAAACGCCAGGACCAGCATCGACGCAGATCCCGGTGCCCATGGCTGTCGGTCTCTTTTAGATGCAGAAGCCCCGCAGTGACTTGTCTTAAACTTGCTGCACGAGAGGGGAGCCCCATGTTGAAACAGCCCAGAGACACCAAGCGGGGAGAGAAGCAGATGGCAGAATAACCGGAAAGCAGGTGGATCGCAGAGATGGTTTTTTGACACACACATTCCAGGGGGCTGAATTGGGGCAGGGGGTTACCATGGTAGGTGGTGGTCATTGGTGGTTTTGCAGAATGCTGGGATTTGGAGGTGCTTCCTTAGAAGCGATTTGACTTACACTCAGTATCTGAGAAGCGCATCAGAGCCGTGTTGAGAAGGCTTGGATTCCAGCCAGGCCTCATTAGGCATGAGACCTTTGCCCACCATCTCCTTCCTTTAAGCCTCACTTTTCTCAGATGGAAACAAGGGTGATAGTACTTCCACCCTAAGTGCTCAGACAGTTAAGGATGGATTGTTTTGATAGAGGATGCAAGGGACTATGAACTCTGTAGGGTTATACACCTCTAAGGCTTAGTTTACAGTGTTATTGAATTTGAGCTCTGAAAAAAATTGAGTCTATATACACCCTACAGATAGAAAATCTTCGTAGGTGCTCTCAATCTGAAGCTCCCTGCCCCGGAATGCCACAAGGGGTTAATAATTAGTGATAAAACCCCTGGAGACCTGCAGGGTGATGACAGCCTTTTCCAAGCCTGTTTTGTATGTCTCTTCCACGGAAAATAAAGCTGTGTACTCATGAACTCCTTCCTCACAATCATCTTGTCACGGACATGGATGGGTGGAGAAGGCACTGGGAGGGAGGGGAGCGAGCCCAGGGATGGAACGCCAGGGGAGAGAGCACGCTGACGTTTCCCTGCTCCCTGCGCCCAGATGTTTCCTGGGTTGCAGTAGGGAGAGGTGTGCAGTGTCCTGTGGGCTGTGGCCGGTGGAATATTGGAGCCCACGCCGGGGCTACGGCATTCGGGCCTTCAGCTCAGCCATGGCCCTGCACGCATCCCCCGACCGCCCACAATCGTCCCCCGCCAGGGGCCAACGGCCATCGGAGCCCACCTGCGAGCCCAGACAGGGCCTGCACGTGTCCTCGCTCGGTGACCTTGCAGGTTTAAGTGGGGCGCTGAGAGAAGAAAGCACAAGGTTATGAAAGCGATGAGCACGTCACGATCGTGAGCTTCCGAGTGACGGTCGTGTAGGAGGCTGACGCTCAGCTCCGGCAACGGAGGGATGGGCTGGTCACATCATCACCGCAGGCCGCGTCCCTCACCCCCAACCGGCTGCCTTTCCAATTGTCACCTGAAACAGCCTCTGGAAGAGAAGGGGGTGGGAAATCAGTCTGTGCTTTCCCGCCAGCAACTGAGAACAACGCTGCAGTATATACAGAGAGCGGCACGTTTGTCGTAACTTACCATCACAACCTCCATGAAGTCAAACACCGGATATTTTTCAAAGCCGTGTCTCATCATGACAACAGGCATCGTTTACTAAGCAGTTATCATAGGTCTGTCACCGGGCCGAGGGCTTTCTATACTTTTCTCATGGAGGTCGAAGTTGAGAAACATGTTCAAGCCCATCCAAGCTACGTAATCATAAGTGACAAGGCCAAATCTCCAAGCCAGCGCTGGGGACACCAAAGAGCCATTGTGCCACCTGAGCCTCAGACACTTTGAATATGACAGCAGCTATTGTTCCCACTTCATAGATGAGAAAGCTGCAGTTAAGTGATTGTGTGAAGGTCAAATGGGGTCAAGAATAAGTAGAACCTTAAATCAAAGTTCCATCTCAACCTGTGTCACACACACTTTATATTCACTCAATGACTTCTGAGAGATGTCATGATACTTTTTTCTCGAGGGTAGTGTGAGAACGGACATAATTTCTATCCCTTTCCATACGTGCTAAGAGCTTTCCAGAATATGCCCTATAATTAATATGCTAAAAAATGTTAAATAAACGTGTCAGCCTTTTCCCTCATCATACCCAGTATAACTTGTATAATAATAACGATGAATAGTTCCTGAGCATTTACAATGATGCACAAGGCATTATTTCACAGTATGGCTTCATTTCGCTGAAGTCACCTTACATTCTGAGGTAAGGATTCTACAATGATTCCATAGAGATACCGGGACTCGGGTTAACCAAGCACATCTTAGGGGTCAGGACCCCAGAGCCTGAACTCACAGCTGACCCACCACCATCACAGTAAACCTGAAACTCTCTTATTCTCTATCTGGACAACTGTTGTGCTTCCCTCTCCCCCTAGACAACGGCAGCTCATTCCATGGAGTCTTACCCTGTCTCAGCATCCCTATTTGCTAGCACAGTTTCAGGCACATGGGAGCACAGGAACCTGGCCTGCTCCCCACGGAAGGAGACTTACCAGACGCCCCTTCCCGGTCCTCTAGGTGCTGCTTTTCAGACCTGTGCCCCCTGAGCATCGGCGTCATCCGAAGCTCATCAGAAATGTGCATACCAGCCCCCACCCAGACCCGCCGGGTCGGGATCTGCCTCTGAGTAAGGGCTGTGGGTGATGCATCTGCAGATTTAAAGACTGAGGAGCCCTGGGTCACCCATGTGCCCCACAGACACACCTCCCGTGATGTCCCTCTCATCTCCTCCGTATGTGTTGCGCTTCACGCATTTTTAGGTACCGTGTGTGTGTGTGTGTGTGTGTGTGTGTGTGTGTGTGTGTATACATGTTCCAAAGTTCCACAAGGCCTTCACAAAATGATTTTAAAAATATAGGCAAGCATGTGTTTGGTATTACTACCCCCTTCACTGAGGAGCGTTCAAAACATGTGCTGCCCACGAGATGTTGGTCAAGCCCAGTTGGGCTGTTCAGCTCTCTTTCTCTCTGACATGCACGCAGGCTAATAAGAAGCACTTGAGAATTTCATGCCCTGTTGTGTTTGTTTCCAAAAGGACAGCTGGGCTTTTGACAGATTTCAATTCATCATATGCCTATAGACATACACATATTATGTGCTTTCCCTTGTCGATCCGATCCGTGAACAACATCGTGTGTCCCCGGGGCAGTTCTGACACCCTTCTTGCATTTAGACGCTATAAATCAAAGTCTTTGCCTTGTCACCAGAACCCCGCCCCTCCACCGAAAACCATGATCCTTCTTATATGGAGTGCATTGGCGAAGATGTGGAGGAAGCAGTGTGCACGCCAGTTGCCTGCAAAGGTGGCCACCAATAAATCCTCCCCTCAAGAGGTAGAGATGTGTCCCCTCCCTTCTTGAATCAGGGATGGCCTTGTGCTTGGCTTTGACCAGTGGAATGTACTGGAAGCGACACGGCGCCCATTCTGAGCCTGGCCACTTCTGCTCACACTCTCCTGTGAAGACATCCAGGTACTTCTCCCAGACACACAGCCCCTGGAGCACAAGAGACCTCGAGGAGAGAAAGGCTGTGTGGAAAGAAAGTGGACAGTTCGGCCAACAGCCAGCACCGTAACCCCAAACATCAGAGGGGAGCCATTTGGGGCCCTGGCAGCCCAGTGCCACCACTAGGGAAATGCCAGGGCCCGGATGAACCCAGCTCGTGTGACACGAGCAGAGAGAAGTCATCCCTACTGAGCCTTAACCGCAAAACCGTGACCAACAGAAATGGGCCTTGTTCTAAGCCACTAAATGTTGGGAGTGATGTGTTATGCAGCCATACAGAACTGAGACAACCCGTCTGGTTAAGTGGACATGCAATAAAACATGAGTACATTTTTTTTTTTTTTTGAGGGGGGTAGGACTAAAATCTAATCAAATCAACCTGTCATTAGGAGCGTCAAAAAAATAGCGGTAGCAGTTGACCTTCCTGACCTGTCCGTCAGGACCCTTGATTGAATGCCGCACCCCAACCGGCTGATGCGGCTGAACGGACGCCGGGTTTTTGAGCACGCCACGGGACACGCTGCGCCCCGCCTCTCATGGAAATCGGTGTGACAGAAACGCAGAGCGTCTGCTTATTTATGAAAGGTAGCTTCTCCCATGTAGCCGGCAGCAAAATAAAATCATCAAACGGCACAGTGGCCAAGCTGTGGAAACAACCGAAGTGTCCTTTGATAGATGACAGGATAAAGGAGTTGTGGGACATGAGGCTTTGCAGCCTGCGCAGTTATGGTCACACCGCGTCAGCCTGCTTTGGACCCTGCTATCTAACATGGCATGGAACCTGAGGGCAGGGACCACACCCTCCCTTACTCAGCGCCTGGACTGGAGGGGGCTTGGGACAGGTGTTCAGTGAGTGACACGGGCGTGAAAGGGGTAGTTATTGATTGAAGACTAACTGATCGAGGTGGGTTTCCAAAGGAAATCTAATGTTAACCAAATACCTACCATGTTTCAACCACCATCCAGGCAATAGGTGGGTCAAACTTGGCCTTCAGGTGGGATTCATTGGGGTCAGTGTGTTTATTTTGAAAGATTGAATGGGAGCAACCTCACTGGGCAGGGGCTGCCGGGGTGAGCAGAGGCGAGGGTGGGGGTCCGTGGGAGGGAGGAGTGGAGAGCGTGGAAGAGGCGGGCCCAGCGCGCCATAAATGGCTGCTGAAAGCTGAATGAAAGCGGAATCCTGCAGATGACCTGATTCAAAACCCGGGAGGCCAGGATTATGGACGGAGCATTTGTGGTGATAGTTATGACACTTACCAAGAATTATGGTGGGGAAGGTTGTTGAGAGCGTGATAGTGAGTTAGGAGCTACATTGTTCAGGGATCAGTAAATGGCTGTCACAGGGAGGAGGGAGAGGGTGGGAGACACTAAAATCCTGAGATTCAGGGACTTGGGGGAGGAAAGAAGGAGAACCGTCTGGAAGTGTCAGTGAGGAAGAAAAAGCATCTACCCTACCCCCGGCCTAGTAGTATCAGAGGAGTGAGGGAAAAACACACACACACACACACACACACACACACGCACCCAGACTTCAGCCATGAACTTTCTCTGGAATTAAGATAAACAGATACTTGACCAGACAATCATCAATACCAGGGTTCAGCAAACTCTCTCAGCAAAGGGCCAGATGGTAAATATTTTCTGCGCTGTGAGCAACTACTCCACTCTGACCCTGTCGCTCAAAAGTCGCCACAGATAATAAATACATAGATGAACGGGTATAACTGGATTCCAATAAAATCTTATTTACAAAAAAAAAACAGGTGCAGACCAGATTAGAGCTGCAGGTGGAAATCTGCTGGCTTCTGATCAATACCAGTGAAAAAGCCCAACTAGGAGAAGGTCTAAATGGACAAAAATAGGACCTGTTGTTCTGAGGAGCAAAGGTTACACAGGATTTAACTTTAGGATCCCAGTTGTGAGCAGAGCAGCCAGGTACACTTATGAAGGTTGTATACTGCACAACCCCCGGGGGCTCTGCCCACGTCGATGGGCCATAAAGCCCCCGAGAAGCTGTGCGGGGCACAACCTAGGTGGTCCCATGTGACATTACAAGATGCGAGAAGAGTAACTACAGAGATTTAATATCCATGATTATCCATTTTGCTATAATGAAAGAGTTGAGAAATATCCCAGCTTGAGAGACCGTCTGCACAATTTGTAGAAAAACTGGAACTACCTCTATTAGAGCTTCGGCTCTATCCTGCACAATACTTGGCGATGTGTAAAGATTATCTCATGGAATCCTCCTAGCAACCCTCTAAGGTACATACTTGCCTCATTTCACTTTCAGCTCCAGAAGGCTAAGCAATTTGTCTACAGTTCCCAGCTAGTAAATACCTACACTGAAGTCCGCCTGACTTCCAAGGCTGCGTTCCTTCTATGCCCCTCTCCTTTCATATTGGTTACAAGGTTCTTTAATGATGATGACCTAGTAAAACATGTATGAGGAGAATTTCTTCTGGAGGCCTCATTAAAAATAATTACGTACCTTGGAAGACACTAAAACTACGGCAGGCGCACCAACCAGGAAGACAGTTCTTATTATATCAATGTCTTTATGGATTTGGAGTCTGTTCAGAAACGCTCAGCCTCCAAAGGTAATAGCTGGCAGCAGGCCGAACCCATCAACCCGTAATTAACATATGACAATTATGCTAATTGCCTCAGACAACACTTCTATGTTTTTAATTGTAGAGCAATTTGCCAATCACATCGTTAATTGGCAATTCCTATTTTAAACACAGAAAAGACAATGGCTCTTTATTTCCTCTGAGGCCACGGAACACATTAATTGAATGTTTGAAAATCAGTTTTCTTCTTTCTTCGACCAGAGGACCCCCTTCCGATGGTTCTGATCCCGGTATCTTCAGGCCAAAGGGGGTTTTCTCCTGGTAACTTCATCTTCCTCCAGCACAGGAATTCGTTTTCCTAACAAGTCCTTTAGTCCAGAGCCTCGGCTCGCTGCAGACCCCAAGCAGGACTCCCGTTGACTTCAAAAGGAGAAGAGTGGGTGCAGGAATCTGGTTCCCGGCTCAAAAATCCTCCACACGCCATAAAAACTCACGGGTGTCTTCCTGTGTGTTAAAGGCCAATTAATATATGTGAGTGAAGCCTTTGTACGAAACCACCCTGGCAGCTCATGAACTTGATGGAAAGCCCAGCAGCTGATGGGAAAAAAGGTGTAGAGGACCCAGTTCTCATGCAGACTGCCCACTTGCTCACAGGGAGGGCGAGAGAAGAGGAAGAATTGGCCTCAGAAGTCTGACCGGCAACAAAGACAACCACTGACTTGTTCGTTCATGTTGTCTCCTCTCCTCTCCTCCCCTCCCCTCCTCCCTTCCCTCTTTTGTCTCTCTGTCTCTCTCTTTCTTTCAATTCTATCAACACCCATTGATCACTCACCATGGGCCAAACACTGGTAAATGTCAAAGATTAAAAACGAATCCAAAGATAAAATAATTACTCTCTATAGATATAAAAAAAGATAAAAAAAATAAAAAGATAAAAAAAATAAAAAAAAAACGAATCCATCACCCAAGTACCAAGTAGTCACCCCAACTTTAAGGGTCGCCTTCTCCGGAACATTTTAAGAGGGAGGTGGCATGCCTTCACTCTGCAGCCAATGCAGCGGGGCACAGCCCTTCTGTGCGGCTGAATCGTCCCTCTGGGCTCCCGATGACAATCGGGAGCTCCAGGCTCCAGCTCTGTGAGGAGGAGGACGGAGGACGGGGGGCTTTCAGGGAGGGAAGCAGGAAGGCCAAGATGCCTTCACTTTGTCCCTCATCTCCCACCGAAACCATGGGCGTGACCATCACCACCACCACCTCGGAAAGCCTCACGAGGCTGTGAGAATTTAGCGAGGACCTGTAGGCCGCTGACAGAAATCAGAAATCAGAAGACAAAACCTTTAATAAGGTCCAACTCTTCGTAACGGTTTACGTGACGGCTCCTTGCAGATCAGGCGGAAGCACCGTAGGGCACCCACCTCGGCGGGTGTTTGCAGCCTGGCCTTGCTCGTCAAGTTTTCTGGGGCCCCCTCTTCCTGAGACCGTCTCCTTCCCCAAAAACCAATTGGTCTTGACCTTGCACAACGGAGCTCAACTCTGGCTGCATGTTCCTCCGTGGCCCAGTTCGTTCAGAACCTCTGATACGGAGCCTGCCCATCGGTGCACACGTTTTCTCTCCCTGGGTGATTTCAATGCGTCGCTGAGGTTGAGAGCCTGCAGGTAGGTCCAACGGTTCCATCAGGGCCACAAGGCTGGATGGGGGTTGGGATGTAGGTCCCAAGCTTGAGCGATTCAGTCTGAACCAGAATTTGCAAATGGGAGGCCCACCCACATGCTGGATCCGGCCAGCAGATGTATTTTATTTGGCCCACAAGGGGTTTAAAAAACAAAAACAAAAATGAAATTATGTGCCAACCCTTGTTAGCGGGGAATATAATCCATAAAAATGTAGATGTCTGGCCTCTTTTGGAAAACAGGCCTATCTGGTCCTTCTCTGCCTACGTTCCTGTGTGACCACCGTGGCCGGAGAGAAGGTGCGGCCTGTGTCGTTCACCACAGTCCACACCGCGCTCTATTGCCCCCTGGTAGCCCTGCCTCAGGCACGTAGCTGTGTGGCTCCCACTATGGGGAGGGGAAGGGAACCCCGCCTCCCTCTCTGACAGTCCTCCCCCCCATGAAGGGCCCTGCAAAGACAACAACAGTCAGCCACAGGGTAAGGGCGCAAATAAACACACACAGATCCCTGGGTTCACGGAGAAGCACGAAAGAGAACTCTTGCTCTACACACTGCACAGGCCCCTGCGTACAGTGGGAGAGGACTTTGCGGTCTCCTAGAAGAATGAAGCCTGAGATGCCTCATGCCCGCCCTCCCCTCCGCAGCCATTGCTTGTTTCAACCCAAAGCTCGGCTTGCACAGAAAGGAACAAGCACACAAAACCACACCCCCAGCCCCGCTCCCCATTCAAGGACACGCAGTTGCTGTGTATTGATGCCTCAGGCCAGGTCAGGTTGCCAGGCCAGATGGCCCGGCACCTGTCTTCCCGGGGCGGTATTTCTCAATGGGTGGCTCATACACCTTGTGACAGATTCCTGTGTGTCCCCACCCTGGATGTACTGAATCAGGATCTCTGGGGCCGGGGCCAGGTATCCACATTGGACAAGTGACATTTTTGTTCAATAATTTATGGGTGTTACCTCACGCATGCTTCACAGACATCCTTCATTGGAGTGCCAGGAGCCCTGCTTTCCACACGGAGAAACCGTAGCACAGAGACCTGGAGGAACCCGCTTGAGGTCACACAGGAAGTAGGTCGCAGAGCTGAGACTCTGATGGTCTGTCCTAGCTGGTCATAAAAACCGCGGCTCTGAGCAAAAGGGAGATTCATGAGCTTGCAGGCTAAGCCAGTCCAGGAGGGTGGGTACAGTTCTGTCCATCACAGTGATGACACATTGACCTTAGTAACGTGAACTGTTTAGGGTCGAGACTAGCATATGATGAGATGACAAAAACATATCCTGTGTCCATGAGATCCACTCTCAGCCCTTCTTGCAGCCCCGTCCTGCCGCAGGATTTTGTGCTGTGACTTCCCGTATGTTGTCCCTTCTGTCTGAACGCTCTCTCCTTAGACCAGGCGGTCAGCACCCTTCCTCCTTCACAGCTACAAAATGAGTGTCTCAGGCTCTGGGCACACTCAGGTCTCTGTCCCAACAGCTCACCTCTGTCCCTGTAGTGTGAAAGCAACAGGAGAGACCATGCAGAAATGAGTGGCTTCGTTCCCCTAAACCTTGATGGGCCCTGAAATTTGAATCTCCTATTTGTTTTAGGGGCCACGCAGTATTATCTACTTTAGATTTGTTTTCAACCATTTAAAAACGCCAGACCCATCTTAGCTGCAGGCCGCCCAAACACTGGTGTCGGGAGGGATTGGCCACAGGCCATCAAGGACTCCCCTTGGCCTTAGATCTTCTCAGGGGAGCGCTTTCTTGCGCCTCAACCTCAGCTCAGCCCTTTCCGGACTCCAGCTGAAGAGCTCTCACATCACCGTCACAATCACTCCATGGCGCTTTGTTCCGACTTGAGGGCGTTCTTGTCCACCCTTCGCGTATTCGCGCATCGCACGTGTGCACGCTCTGCTAGACTGCAAGCCCCACGGGCGCGCGGAGCCGTCTGTGTTGTTCACTGTTTCTTCGGAGCCTAAACAGTACATGTCACATCAGGGGATGGGGACTGGGTCACATGACCACACGGAATTCTTCAGTGGTACCACGTCTATTTCCTTGTATAGACCGGTCTCTTTCAAGCCTTTCATTATGTCTAGCTCAGGCCTGATACAGATAAGGTATCATCGCCCAGCTACTGCCCACAAGAGCTTTAAATCTCAGGGAAAACAAAACTCAACACAAAACCCCACAACACCCTGACTGGTCTGGTCTAGCAATAGAATTTTGCAAACACCAAAGGCTTGGATGCGATACAAATTGATACGGTTCCTGGAAAGATGCACGCGACTCCTGGGGCCGGGCATACTTTTTGTGCAGGTGGCAACTGTTACATCTTGAGCTGAACAAAAGGTTTTGCCATTTCCTTATGAAAAACATAAACAACGGGGCTCGTTAGGTTCTCTTATGTCTTAATAATAAGACACCAAAGCCAGCAGGGAGTGCCCCACAGACTGGCTCCAGAGTGTACCTGAACCATCTTGGGCTGTGAAAACTTTGGGGAGCAGGGACCACCCAGCCCTGCAATCCCCCAAGTCCTGCCTCGAGCCCTCGGGTCAGCCGAGGGGTCCAGACGGGGCAGACCCTGTGAGGCTCGACTGCATGATGGAGGTGTTCCTGCAGCCACGTGGAAGAGAGCGGCAGGTTCTCCATTCCCACTGGGGACATCTGGGGGTTTGGGGGGCTGTGTCCCCCACCTGCAGACTGAGGCTGGATGGGAGTGGGTCTCAGTATGTCACGGGGTGGGCAGCCCTGTGAACACAAAACACCTGACTGAGTCCCCGAATGGTCACCAGGTTCCAGGGGGTGTTATTGCCACGTGGGCCCGACCACCCCAAATTCTCAGGCTCATACGCATTTTGTAAGGATGGTTGGACCCGAGAGGCCTAACCCCTGAGGCCGAGTGGTGGGTGCTTTGTCCTCCGTGTGTCTACTTGAGACCACAAAGTCCCCAAGGCTCCTGAGAGCACTAGGCCAGAGCAGCAGTGTCTAACTGCAGGATCCACACGGTAGGGTCTGCTTGTCTCTGACAGAGCCCTGCGTCCTCAAAGCCTTACCTACGGTGCCTATGTCCCATCAACGCTAAGTCCCTAAGATGAAGCAAGGATCACATTCTTGTGTCCCAGCACCGGGAGCTTTAATTGGTGTCTATGGAGTGCTTACTACATATGAAGCAAAAGCTGGTGGATGAGGAACATGGGTGGGGGCAGTACATGAGGGGCAATCCCCCCCAAACCCCCAAACCGGAATGACCGTCTGGAGGGCAGGCCCCTGGTAGGACAGGCTTCCCCCGCTAGGGGAGTGTTCTGGGAACCCATCTATATCTGGCTACCAGCTGGCTGGCTGTGAGAGGCTGCATTAGGCTTCAGTGAATATTTTTTGGAGACTCTTTCAACACGTTTACCCATTGCATGACGGGTGATTTACACGCACAACGTGCGGTGCGACCACACACCTGCCCACACTGCGCTGAGTGTTCCGCAGTTTTTGATCTAAAAACGGCAAGACCCCCAGGCCTACCCTCTATATTTACCCAATCTCTCCCCAAGCAACTTTCTCTCTATGATTGCCTTATGATTGTGATTATCATCTCCCTACCTTTAAATGTATTAAATTTATTTTTATTTCTGAAAAACCTTTCCAGTGTTCTTATGAAAAAGAAAGGTAGTTTTTTTTTTTGTTTGTTTTTTTGTTGTTTTTTTATATATGACACAAAATAGTTCAAATTGGAAGAGATGCTGCTAAATGTATTTTGGAAGAACCATTGTATATTTAAAGAAGAGGCATCCCATCAAATATACAGTGATGGAAAGAGAGCTGATTCTGGGTGGTACGCACATAACGTGATGTATAAACAATGTCATGTAGATCTGTACACCTGGAAACAATGTAATTGTTATCAACCAATGTCACCCCAATAAATTTAACAATATAAAAAAGAAGGGGTTTTCATTTCTAAAAGCTGATACTATGTGACCTCGGAGCAGGGAGCTGACAAAGACCAATTTAATGGTGAGCTCTTTCACGATGCGGTTATTACAGATTTAAATTTTGATTGAATCAGCACAATAAACTATTAAGTTGCATTGAAAGTCGAAGTGAAATGTTTTTCTGTGTGATATGGCTGCTCATGAGCTGGAGTTTGACAGAAAGCAGGTGTGTTATTGGAATCCAATTAGAAAGATTGCTTCAGTATAGTCTCAAATTGATGACCCACATATTCCCATCAGAAATGCTCTAGGGTCATGCCCACGGCCTGCCCTCTGAAGAACATGGCATCGATTTTACGTGGGTACATGCTCAAAACATTTTAGGTGGCCTTAAAAAAAAAATTCTAGCCCCTTTCAACTTTTCTTCACTCTAGAGAATGTAAAATTAAATGTGGTTGCCTTCGGTAAGAAGAACCTGCCAGATATGTTTACTCATTAATATAACAAAAATGATTGCGCTCCTGTTGTGGGTGAAGCACTGTGCAAGGCACCCTGGTAGGCCCTGAACGAATCATACGCTGGAACTCACAGTCCTGGAGAAAAGGTCAGGCGCGTATCAAAGGCCCTCGGCAGTGATTTGTGTTATTTAAAAGATGCCATTCAATTCTTTGATCTTCTTCCTGAGGAGGATGGGTCCACCCTTCCCGTGAATCTAGCGCAATAAGGTAAGGAGGCAGAATGGAGGCCAGGTGGGACCCAGGCCTGGCTGCTTCCTTGCTGGTGTATCTTAGCCCTCAGCTGTCATGTAAACACATCCGACTCTCTGAGGTGCAGGCGAGGCATGTGGAAAAGCAGAGGAGAAAGCCAGCAAGAGAAACACCCGGTCCAATTAGCTGAGGCTCCAGAAATCCTGGAACGAAGGTCTGCCACCTCTTCTGTACCCTGACCACACTTGTCACCCAAAGACTCATGAACTATAATCACTGCAGCCTCCGGCCACGACGTCTTGGCATGATTTGTCCTATCACAACAGGTCACCAGCGCATGCTTCATGTCACTCAAACGGGATAAACGGCAGCCGTGACAAATCAGAAGAAAAATCGGTTTCTAGCCTTCATCACGGTGGGGGCGAAACAGGGAAGATTTCAAGGACGTTGTCACATTCGAGTTGAGTTTGGAAAACTCTAGGATTAGGAAATTCAGAGATGAGGCGATAAGGACTTTGCAGGCAGGAACACAAGGCGGGGCAAGGTGCAGGCGTGAGACCGTGTCTCGTGCACGCGGGTAGATGCTGAGCTCTGTTGCAGCAGAAGACAAGGGGTTACAGAAGAGCGTGGTGGTAACATGAGCGAAAGAAAGCCCGGAACCTAATTCGCCGAGGCCAGCTTGGATGGGGACATGCCCCGTGTTCTAGCTATTGCACTCCTTCCTCCCCCAACTTAGAATGTAAGTGATCTGTTGACAGGGATAATCTTATCTCTACTCCAATTTATTGAGCTTAGAGGCAGGCTGGGGAAATTTATGTATATATGTCCTAATATTTTACAAAGCAGACACAGAATTTCATTCACAGAGTGCATGGCAGGGAATATATCATGTATTATAAATGTCAGCCCTGAGTTGTTACTATCGGTGTCACAAGACTCATAGCAGTGGGGCCACTACGGGTTGGTCATGTTCTTCCTGGGATTGAAATGGAAGTTTTCAAAATTGAAGAATGGTCTGAACTGGTTGAGGGTGAACCACCTGCAGCTCAGAAGGTGGAAAGTAGGTGAGAGGGAAAAAGGTTTTCCAAACCTTAAAAACAAAACCCAGTTGTCTCTTGTGAGTTCCTGACCGCACAAGCGGAACCAACCCCTAATATGATAATACGTTCTTATGCTTGTAATCATTTCCGTAGAAAATGACACAAAACTCGGTCCTAACTGTGGCGGGAGTAAGGACCAAAGAGCTAATCATTCTTAATGAACTTCCTATTGACCAAGAGTCGAAAAGGGCAACAGGAAGCCCATGAATATCGACAGCCGGCCCGCCCGAGTTGCCGTCTATTTAATGATCCAGAAGCAGTTTCATTTTGACCAGCTATGCTGGGAACAGTTCTATATCTGAACCTTTCAATATTTACAAGGCTGTTTAATCTGAGTGAGGAGTCCTGACACAAAGCACATGAGTTCCCAGAAAATGGTTGTGTGTGTGTGTGTGTGTGTGTGTGTGTGTGTGTGTGTGGCGAGGGAGTCCTAACCCAGGAACAATGCAACAGCACCGTCCAACACCCTCGGGTGTAGATCCCAGTTCCGCTGCTTACAATAAGTCTGACTTTGGGCAAGTGGGGAAAACAAGGAGGCTCATGGTGCCTCCTACGTGTGCTGAGGGTTTAGCTAGGTAACCGATGGAGACAAACGATGCCATGCCGGCTTTTCCTGAAGTTAAGGAGAGCAGGAAAAACCCACCAGGGGGGCCAGAGCGCTTCCTAGCCTGCGTGATGTTTACGGCACCCCACGCTTGCTCTGTGAAATAGCAGGGCGCTTTGTACATGCAATGTCAAACCCTGCCTCTATGCTCTTAAATAAGTCTTCGGAATTCTCTACAGGTTAGCTTCCGGGTGATTTCCTTCTCTAAAATTTCACCAACGGCACGTTTGCATGGAGCCAGGCTTTGGGGGGACAGGTTTATTCTGGGCACTCCTGGCCCCGTTCAGGGGACCTGGGCATGTTAGTTGCAATTCACAGGGGTCCAGGTTAGAGCATCTCCCCTCTCGCTCCCCAGTGACCTGAGGTGGAGTCTAAAGAACAAGGCGGAAGTGCTTTTGCTTTCATGGAAATGATGTTGGCAGTTCTAAGCAAGGATTAGGCCAGGACATCATTAGAGTAACAGGATGAGTCCCCGGTGGAAGTGACTGAAAGTGGTTGTTTGCTTTCTATTAGCACCCTTGCAACCTGACTCCTGCTGAGGAGGAGGTGATGGGGGTGGAGGGGAGTCCAGGGTGATGGATTCAAATTCTTACTCTTGCCACCAATAGTTACATGACCTTGGGTGAATCGTTTGCCTTTTCCGGCTTCATATTTCTCCTCGTAAAATAAAGAATTTGAATTTATGACCAGTACTTCCCACACGCAGAACACTGGTGGCATATGACATGGTTTAAGTCACTTTGTGATGTCTTTAATATTTACTTGGACAATATACTCAGCATATCACACTCACGATTTCATAGATGTTATTACTTAAAACAAGGCTAGAAGTATTTACATTTAGAAAGCAGAACCAAAATGGATAACACTTTATATTAGACACGGGTCTGATTTCCTACAGTGTGTACACCAGCTGATGTCCTTGGCTGGTGTGTTCAGTGATTGTGCTGTTGTCTGTACTGTGTGATGATGTCACATCTTGGGACCTGGGGGATCCTGGAGGACAATGGCCCTTCTAGGGTTAGCTCAACTCTAGAGGTAGCAACAACCAGCACACCTGAGATATGCAGGCCGACCAATCCTGAGTCCAACCTCCTTGCGCTTCTCCTTTTATGGGGGACTCTATCCCCTGCCATAAATCACCCCCGGGCCTCACACTGGACCATGAGGGGCCCCCCCCCACCTATAACCCAGAACCCATTGCAGTCATTCCAACCATCTCCGGGGTGTCGAAACTTGTGGCTTCCCTGGGCCACATGGGAAGAAGCATTGTCTTGGGCCACACATAAAATACATGCACACTAGTGATACCGGTACCTGCTGAGCTAAAAAAAGATTTAAAAATTGCAAAAAAAAAGTTTTAGGAAAGTTTACGGATTCGTGTCGGGCCCCATTCAGAGCCATCCCGGGCCGCATGGGCTGCAGGTTGGACCAGCTCGATGTAATTGCACACCCGTGCAGCCTGCCCACCCAGCCAGGCCCATTTCTTCTGGAGGAACCTGCAGGAAAGGATCGGGCCCATCTTTCCCCTCCCGCCGGCCACCTGGTGCTCCCCCAGGCAGCCCTGCATGGCACGGTGCGCCGCTTCTCCTGAGGACAGTCAGCAACAAAGTGCCTTCCGATGGCAGCTACCTCCTGAGCTGCTGACCCCCCTGCAACAGTGAGTCCATCCTGTTCAAGCCCACACCCCTCAGGCTAAGGGCCCCTGCACTGCCTTCATGCAGACATGCCAGTCACTAGAAGAATGCTACTTGTGGCTTCAACTTCACAGAACCAGCCCCTCCCGTTTCCCCTTCCCTTGCTTCAAAAACAAGGAAGCCCGAACTCCATACTTAGATAGACGGCTTCGAGGATTAGGTCTCCGTCAATAATGGCTTTCTTACTCCAAACTCCGCAGTTTTGAGTTCTGGGCCTCTGATGTCAGGCACACACACAGGACTTTGGAGCAGAAGCATCACCATGCCCGAAGAAGAGCAGCACCCCCGTCCATTGTTAAATAAGGTAAAAGGAGACCTTTGGTCTAGTCCGGGGGTGGCGAACCTGTGGCACGCGTGCCCAAAGTGGCACGTGGAGCAATTATTTCGGCACGCGGAGCTGTGAATACCATTTAAAAAATGGTTGTTTATGCTCTTATAGACATAAAAATAATCGATACCTCTATCTCACTCGATGGGTTGGCACGCGAGTCGAGTGAGTCTACTCTTATTTCATAAACTTTGGCACTCAGTCGCCAAAAGGTTCGCCACCCCTGCTAGGACTTGGGACGCGGCACCGCATGCGGCTGAGTTCCGCATCACGCTGCCTCGAATGAGTGACATGAAGGTGAACACGTGAGGCCAGTTCGCTCTCAGCAGCGACTCGATTCCGACGCTAAGTGACGAAGTGATTTACGGATGGAGTTCTTACATTATGACCTCGTGAAGCACCAGCCGTGGGCCCCGGGGGCTCTAACTTAAGACACGGAACATGGCATCTGCCTGGTAGCTCTGACAGGGCATCAGCCAACTTCCACTCAAATACTTGGGAAAACTCAGAGAGAAAGACACCAGCCCTGAGAAGCGATCAAATGCAGTCTATCGGAGGCTTATTTACCAGCTGTAGTTAAAGGAGCGCAGTATTAGGAACCCAGCCCACGGTTCTCACGAAACAGAGCAGACCGCCTCCTGAAAAAAAACCCAAACAAGCAAAGTACACTTTCTTCACAATTAACTGAGAAGAGTTAAAAGAGCGAAAACAAAATGTACACCTCGAAGGTATACAAAAATAAAGAACAGAAATAAAAGGCCGAGTAAGATCTTTCTGGCAAATGCAAATGGAAAGAACACAGGGGCGGCCCAATTATTTTCTGCCAAAAAACATTAACAGGATGAGAGAGGTGATTTTATACTGATAGAAGTTAGACTTTCCAGCGAAGACAGAACAGCCACTAACCTAACTGCATCCTTCGTCTCTGATCCAGAAACAAGGAGAAATGGATAAGAGGTCATTGTTGTGGGAGATTTTAAAACAGTCTTCATATACTTTTACAAATCTGGTAGTTAAAGGATATCTACATAGTAGGAAGAATTTGAACTGTGAAGTTAATAAGCATCAACATGTATATTTGCGTATATAAATAATGTCCTCCTCTTGGACATCCATTAATGTTTATGAGCATTCACTATGTGTTAGCACATTCAGAAAATCACTGCCCCAGGTGAAACTACACAGGCCAAATATCCTGAACACAGCGCAATAAAATTAGGAAGGAATAACCACAGTGTAAGATAGGAACCTTAGGGAGACATGAAAATACTTCCCCAGCAAATATGGAGATACAGGAGAAAGAAAGAAGTATCCTTCCGGACAATTTGGAAACGAATGAAAAGAGAGTATTTTTCAGGAAACCACCCAACCCAAGCTCTGAACAAAATGGTTGGCTTAAATGTTTTCATGATTCAATAAGAAGGAATCCAAAGAAATGAGGTAAGTGCTCAACACCAGAACGTATCAAAGTGACAAAATATACACATTGAAGATAAATACGAGAAGGAAAAAAATCATGAATAGTAGAGCCAGCCTTGGTTGTCAAGTTGAGAAAGAACCACCAGACAACTGATAGATAATTCGAGGAGCTTAGAAAGAGTGACATCGACAACTCTCCAGAAATCTTCACCCAGAAAAAGGACAGCAAGCGCAGTGAAGGGGGTCTCACCTGCCTGTACCCGCCTCGGCGGGGCCTCCCTCCACCGCCTCCCAGTGGTCTCCTTGGTGCTGTGTCCCCTTCCCCAAAGCACAGGCTCCACGTGGGTCCCTGCGGTCCGTGCATCTTCCTTGCTCAGCACCCACCTGGGCCTTCCTGAGCCCTTCCCTACATCTTGTGCTAGAACCACAATAATGACAATGAACTGAGCACCCACTACGCGGCAGCCGCTTTATATATTTATCCTGAACCTTCACAATCACGTTGAGTGGCGGGGTACTGTTTCTTCCCATTTTGCAGATGCTTGGCAACTTTGTCAATTCTTCCCTCCCTCCCTTCCTCCCTTCCTTCTTTCTTCCTTTTATCTCCCCCCTAATTAGCTGGATGTTTTGTTCAATTCCTCTTGGAGACTCAATTTCCTGACTCCTCCAAACAGGTATGATCTTACCGGTTCTTGAGGAGATTAATTCAACTATCCTGTGGGACAATGTTTTGTTTCGTTTGTATTGATCAGTAAATTTATTGGGAGTGGCATTGGTTGGTAGAAGGGAAAATGTTTCTATATTGGTCACTGGGATGCCACAGGCCCTCTCTGGGAGTTAGGCAACTAATGCAAACGAGGGGAGGAGGCCAGGGTGAGACCGCATGGGTGGGTGGGGACCACGGTGCCCAAGACCACACGTCCTGCTAAAGGGGGCACAGGGGGTTTGGCTCCAGCCACACGCTGCCACTTAGGAATGAGAGTCCAGAGGCGCCGGAGTTGAATTTTCAAACAGAAATCAGAAATCCAGACCGTTTATGACATGACTTGAATTTTGAGACACAGTTTATGCCAAACAAAACCCAGCGTCCTTCCAACAAGAAGCCAATTTGCAACTCTGCTCTCTATCAGTATGTGTAGATCGTTCCAAACCAGAACAGACGTCTGGATGGGGTTCCTGAGTGATTTTCTCTGCCGCGTTTGCTTCCATATGGGCTTTGTGGGTCTGTTTTCTCCACCGGGCTGTAAGGCTTTTGATGGGGTTGTGCATCTTTTGGTTGAGAGTCCAATTCAAGCCCAATTCATCATCTTGGTAAATGGTACCTGCCTGTTCGTCTATTCGTATGGTTCTTACGTGTCAGCACCACCTGAGGTGCTGGTTACAGATGCTGGCTTGCCCTAGCAGCTCCACCCTGGATGTACATCCAACAGAAATGTGGGTACACATACTGAGCATGTACTAAAATGTGCCCAGCAGCGCTACTCATAACAGCTGAAAAGGAAACGCTATTTAAATCTCTACCATCGGTCTCAGGATACAAATTTTTAAACAAAAATCTATACAACCACGAAAATGAATCCATTGCAACTCTATGCAACAATGTGGATGCATCTCACAAGTAATCAAGTGGAGCGAAAGAAGGCAGACAGCAAAGAGGACATAGTGCAGAAACTAGCAAGACCTAACCCATGGGCTGTACATGAGGGTGACAGTAACTGTTGAGACAGGGAGCGACAAAGAACATAAAGAATTTCCGGGGTGCGGGCAACGTTGCTGGCTGCTTGGGTGTGTGGAAATTCATTAGGCTGGATGCTTATTCTATACATTCGTAGCTCAAAGAAAAATCAAAATGCTGACTCCACGGCTCCACCCCAGACCAACAGAATCACTCTGTTGAGTGGAGGTGGGGGTGGGGCGAGGGGTGTCAACAAAGTCCCCATACCTGTCGTTAGAGGAAGCCCCTTGTGAAAGACATTGCATGTGAACAAGCACATCTTCCCTCCTCCGCTGGGGGAGCGCTCTTGGTACCTGTCTGTCCTAGATTCCTGTGATGTGTGTGCCCACACTTTACTAGAAGCAAAGAGTAACATGAAGTTCAGAGGCATTCTGGGAACTTTCAAACGGTGGCACTCGGGGCAACAGAGACAGCTCTGATATTGTGCCAGCTTATACAATATGACGAAATGAAATTCCTGTTTATGGGGTGACTAAGACGCCATGTCCCCAGGGAAAGAAAGTCAAGTGTTCAAACGAGCAGGCAGAAGTTCACACAAGAGACAGGGTTTTAACAACAGAGACAGCAGGGATGTAAGGAAGGCTTCTCGAGCCCTGGGATCATGCAGAAAGTGCGGATCTCAGTGGTCTCCATCCTGGGTTGGTTTGCTTGGGTTACGAACAAACGTGAACCAGAACCATGCCTGAAGCCAGACCACCCAACGGGGTCCACACCCAGCAGAGGGGCGGCTGCAGGAATCCTGGGAGACAAGGAAGGGCGTCTCTTGGAATCAGCTCCTCTGCCCGCCAGTGACATCGCTGCAGTGGGCCTGCGAGCATCATGGCACTGTTGTTCTGGGCACTGTGTGCCCAAGCCACCTGGCAGGGCCTGGGCACAGAAGTGGAACTGGATAAAACTGGGTAGAGTCCTACAAATCCATTTCCCCATCCGCAGCTCACACAAAATGCCCATCTGGCATTTGCAGGGTGGCTGTGTAATCAGTTAAGATGCATGTGTGGAACTCTTCCAGCGGACCGTTGGAGTGCTCAGGTATAACATGTACTGACAACAAGAAGGGGAACGTGCACATAGTGCTGAGCACGTGCCAGACGCTAACGCAAAGCTTTTTTTAATGTGAGAACTCATTTAACCTCAGAGGACACCGCCGTTATCTCCATGTCACAGATGACGAAGGAGAGAAGTAAGCTTGCCTGGGATGACAGGACGGCTTCGCAGTGTTCAGTGGTCACGCGTCACCCTGGAGAGCCTCAATTCAGAGTCATCTGTCATTCTTCAGAGGCATGAATGCACAGTCATTTGTTAAGAGAGGCTTTGCGCAAGAAGACACTTAGCAAGTCACTGAACCCAGCTCACGGAGCAATGTCTGAATTCAGAGAACTGTTGCGGGTTTCTAGTTAACCCAAAGTGGACCTTTAATGGGAAAATTATATGCCACAGTGATATGATAATTATGATCCTTTTGACTATAAAATAAAACAAAAAACCTAATAGTAGTTTTATAAGTAAAGGCAATTGATTTTCTCAGAGAACAAGAAGTCTGGAGTCAAGTGTGTCTAGGTTTGCACAGTCAAAGATGCTCCACGTGTTGGTGGTTTCTCCCCTCATAGTCCCATGATAGTTGCAGCGGTTCCGGACATCACACCTTCAGGCCCCAGCCATCAAACAAGAAAAGAAGGAGGCGGGGCAAAAATGGGTTTCCTCTTTTTAAGGAGAAATATTATTTTCTAGAAGTTCCCCCACCTCCTTCCTGGTCATTGCCTAGAACTGGGTCACGTGTCAATTCCTAGACCAGCGTTTCTCAAGCTCATCCTTGTTGCCATTTCGGGTCAGGTCAGGCCCTGCTATCGGGGTGCCCTGGGTGGTACAGAATCTTAGCAGCACCCACTAACCCTAGAAGCCAGGGACATAGTTCCAGTTATGGCGACCCAAAAACGTCTTCAGAAATGGCCAATGTCCTGTGCACGCTTGCGTGTGCATGTGCATGTGCGTGTATCTGAACCTACGCCCTTGACCAATGAGTGACCAAGGGCAATGGGGTGGTCAGAACTGACTTAGATCAGTCACAGGTCATCCCCTTGAGTCTTCGCTGCTGGGAGAGGGTCCCGTGAAAAGGAGGAGACGTAATGGTTGTGAGTTTGACAATCACTCCTCACATCGCCTTTTTATTGTTAAAAAAAAAAAAGAAAGCTCTTATTGGAAGCTTTGAGGGAGAATTGAGGAGAAGCTTTTCCCTCTTCTCATAGCCAAGGAAGCATCCATGGGGCATGACTCAGGAAGACTCCGACCAGGAAGAAGCAGGTCGTAGACACGGGAGGCCCAGGGGTCTGTAACTGACAGCCCTGGTGGCCACGGGAAAACGGCCGGGAGGCAGCTGATCTGCTCTTTACTTATCAGACAATCGACACGAGCAGCCTGTCTTGTCGAAGGAGCGCATCTCTTTTCTTGTCTTCTTACCCTACCTTTCTTTTAAAAAAAGCCAAACTCGTGTTTGTCCCGGGACATATGGTAAAAAGGACTTCAAGTGGAAACGCCTGTATTTATTCCTTAGTTACATGTCTTGGGCATTTAAAAGCACGTGCTGGTTAAAGTAAATCGGCCTTTTTACTTCTAATGTGAGAACACTGTCAGTGTGTCCCCCTGTAAATGTGACGCCTGGCGGTACAAGTTTTCAGAATGGCCACCTGGTATCGAGCATTTGTTATGTTCTGTGCCGTCAGATAAACTGCGGGACATAGGAGGCTGTGAAGGACGGGTCAGGACTTCGTGATACAGAAGATCAGTGACTTGCCCAAGTTCACGCCAGTAAGCGAAGGGGCTCAACCCTGGGTTCAGAGAGCTGGTGTCACAGCCTTTATTGTTGCAAAGCCACTTTCAAAAACGAAGATGATGACAGTATCAGGCTAATATAAAAAACAAAACAAAAAACGACGATTTTATGATTATACATCACCCTCGCCCCAAACACATACCTCAAACAAAAACCACCCTCCACTTTTCAGATTCCTTGTTTAAAAACCACTGGTAAATTCTGTCAAGCGGGCTTCCCAAGGTCATTTCAGTCTTTCTCCGTCTCCTTTTGAAATGTCACCGGCCTTCGATGGAAGGCGGGACTCAGAAGTCTCAGCTGGCAGATTCTGCCTGGCTAGAAAGGGTTACAGGTGTGACTTGTCTGGGTCAGAGAACAGCTCTTCAGATCATGGTTTTCATCACGGTCATTTTCTACGTTTTTGTAAACACATTGAATACAAGAAAATTTACATAGCAAAAACAATATGAAGGATTGCTCTAAATATGGAAACACTGGGGTGAATGTTATGTTCCAAAGGCTCTCACTTATGAAAACACACATTAAAACAGTCCATACTGTGTATCTTAGGGAAGGGAGACAGGCACTTCTTTATTGCTTTCCCAAAAATATTTTCTTTCACTATCCCTTAGCAGTCAGAACGAAAGACCGCTGAAAATTCTCAAGGGAATCCAAAGTTTGCTATAAAAGGGAAAATCCAGAATCGATACGAAATTACTTATATTAAGGGCAGCAGACTCCAATGAAGGCTGAAAATCAGTTATTATAATAAAAGAAAATTCTGTTAGTTGAATCCCCCCAAAACCCTGGAGGCAGAAAGACTTCAGAATCTGATGAATTTTCTTTTGCTCAGATATTTTCTAGTGATTCAGCAAAACACAGTGATAAATACTTCAGCACGAGGAACATTTTGCAGGGAGCAGATGTGAGTCTGTTCCCCAACACCAGCTTGGCTCACAGTCAGTAATGCCTGGATCCGCTCCGGTAGAACCGTTTATCCTGAATTGATTGGACCAGAAAAAACAAAATCGGAGGCATGTATTTTAAAACTCTTGCTCCTCATCACGTGCCCACTGCGTTCTCCCCACCCCCACTGCAATTTAAAAAAATCGGATTGAAAACATTTACTTTGCAAACAAAGTCAATCAGAGTCTGTGGAACTCATAAAAGAAGAACCCGCAGGTGAGTGTGTGTGTGTCCACAGTTATTTTCACCACTTGCAGCCGTTTGGGGCTAGAGAGTTGCAGCAAACACTGACTTGGTGAGCACTGATTCATTGCCCTTAGGGGAAACACTGGGGTAGGTTCCTTCTGAGGCTTTGGCCCTAACATTTGGGTGATTGATCAACACACAGCTTCATCTAATGTGTGTTTCTGTTTAAATGCATCTTCCGTCCTATGAATGGTTGATTCATTAAACTGAACTTGTGGCCAACCACACAATAACTCATGTCTGAATGGAGCTTGTCAAATACACGTATTTTCTCCATAAGGCACATCACAGTCTTCTTCTGCTTAGAACATCAGGTGGCACGTTAGCACTAGGCCTGGGGCCACTGTAAGCAGCAAACTCACCGTCAATAAGCGCAGAACATGTGAGAAACATGGTGTGAAACAGACTGTGCAAGGACACCTCTTTAGAATATAAGAGCTGGAACAAGAAGACAGAGTGTCCCTTTCCTTGACCTCGGCTAGAAATGTGCATGGTAGTGACAAACCTTTCTCTGCTCTGCACATTTCTGCAAATGGCTGCCAAAGTGCAGCAAGGACTGAGTGTGCAGTTCACACTTGCATTTTGGCGAGCGGGTGAGGTTTCAAATACGAGAAGCATAGATAATGAGGATTGAGTTTGTGCGTGTGTATATGTATATGAGGGCCGTCCGGGGCAAGTCCAGCCATTGTCCAGGTCACAAGAAAACGGTTTGCAGCTGGAAACTTTCTGGACAATCCTTGTATGTCCGTACAGATGCATAAATACATACAGATACGTCTTGTGTGGTGGTGTAAGACATCTGTTCTCTGTTTACTACAGATAAAGAAGGGACCCATTTTCTCCACCAGCTTCATAGGAAACCCTCAGGGTGGGAGCAGGTGCTGGACTCTTAGCATGAGGATGGGGGTTGCAAGGTTGTGCAAGATAAAGAAGTGGAGAGGCCGGGAAGGATCCAAGGTGAGGGATGGCAGATACAAACTGCCAGCTTGCCCCTTTAGAAGGCATCTCTGGGATTCCATTTGGGCAAAGCACGTAACTGCTCTGGGCCTCAGTTTTATCGACTAGAAAGTGGGACTCACTTGGGGGCCTGCCTCTTTGACTGGCTGTGAGGAATAAATGAGATCACCCACGTAATGATTAGAAAGCACAAATCTTTCTCAGGAAAAGCAGACGTGTGATCAGTGATAAGGTGCGTATGTGACACAGACAACCCAAGGAGGACATATTATTGCCAACACAAGGTGAAAGCCAATCAAGGCCCCAGAGTTAAGCGGAAGACACGCGAGGATGTCCTTAACTCCAGAGTCCTCACGCATTCAAGCGCACAGTAGGACGCTATAGACCTGTAGACACCTGTGTTCTCTCACTACCCATTCCCGATTCTTGGACTTTACAAACAGTGGCTCGGTTTGGACAGATGGTTCTGATACCCGCATGTCAACAGTGAACACCACTGGGGTTGATGAGAAAGGATTGTCTGCTGGGCATGTCATGATAAAAGTGGTTTCATTATACATGATTTCACTGAAAGTCACAATTCCTAAGAATCGATCAACGACCGTAAGTCATTGTTTTGTAAAATATGTGTCTAACATGGGATTGAGGAAGGTCTTATATACCAACACATACCTCTCTGGGTATGAGGAGGAGTGATTTTTACTAATGTCCTGTTTGCTTTTCTATGTTTCCAACATTTTCTAAAAACGAATTTCTATGACTCTTGTTAAAGGACAGGGTGGGAAAGTCTTTGTTTTTGTTTTTTTAGGTAGGGAGACCAAAAGAAAGGAAGATAACGCGTAGGGAGCTAAGAATGAAGCTTATTCCTAAAATGAGCACCGTGAAGACTGAAACAGGTAAGTCATAAACTTGGCTCTCAGCCTTTCAGCAATTCACACAAAAAAGGGAAATGGGAGAAGCCACGTAACTCACATTGTCCGGGTGGGGTTGGGGGGAGCGGTGCTTTACTCTGCCTAATACCCGGGCATTCATCAGCTTCTCCCAGGGACCTCTCTAAGGACTTACTACAATGTTACGAATAACATCCTCAACCACCCCATCCAGATGGGTTTCCTGGAGCCGCCTGCACTAGAGCGGTCTCTAAATTAGACTACCACGTTCCCGCCCTTATGCTAATATCTTAGGTAAGGTATTTAATTCCTCACTAAGTACTTCTACTTATTAGTGCAGAGTTAATTACTTCATAGCTAAATAACTGGTGGTTATTCATAGCTGCAAAGAGCAATTAGGAAGACTAGTCCAGGGGTCCCTAATCCCCCGGGCCACAGCCGGGTACCATTTGTAGGGCCTGGGACCTGTTCTTTTAAAAGCAAGACGAGCAGAATGCAGCAACATGACGCTTGCCCTTTTTCTTGAGAAACTTTCAAGGAAAGGATAGCTCGCAGGCCCCTAAAAGACTCAGTTGGTGCTAGCCCCTTCCTCCTGCTACCAACACTCTTGCACCCATTCCAAAATCTTAATTCATGTTCCTGAATGAAGATGTACAGCTCAGCTCTGTGGCCGCAACCGGTTAAAAATACTTAGCATCAGCTTCCCTCTTCTAATGCCAAACAAACCGCAGCAGGAAACGACTCTAAACGCAGGCTAGTGATAGACCTGGAGTCCGACTCAGACAACGCGCTCCGGGACCTGGGCATTTCCCCACGAGCAGAATTCCTCAGCCTCTCTTGGACCGAGCGGCCGTCAGAGATGCCAAGGATGTCACAGCCCAGGCCACACATAAAAACATGCTGGGAAACAATGCTGCATGGTGTCACAGAGTCTGATGTGTCTTTTTCTAGCCTAGTTTCTTTCGTGCTCTGCTATGTTGTTCTGTGACAGTTTTTAGTGACTGGCTCATTCAGTGAACATCCTATCCCACAGGTGATTGGGTTACAGTGTACTGCTTTGCAAAGAAAAAAACAATCAGTGTGAACAGCAAGATTAGAAGACAGGGCATTCAAATTAGGAATTCAAACACCTAATTTTTGAGAGCAGGTGAGAAGTATTATGGCCAGGCATTTGGAAGAGAGGAGAGAGAGGAGAGAGAAGGCTCCAATCACCTTGAAGATTTCAAGGCCAGGAGGGAGACATACTCAGAGTTCTAAGCCTTGACAATAAACAGAATTCAGAGACAAGAAATCAGGGGAGGACATAGCTATAAAACATGCAACAATCCCCAGGCCCTGATGGGTTGAATTAGAACCACTAACCTCAGTATTATCATCTGTTAAATGGGTTGAGAACCATCTTTACCAAAAGAGGTTATGTGAAGCTAGCAGGAAATCATGCATGTATCATGCTTTGGTCTTAGTTGCTGTTCACCAGAGATCTAATGAGAACTACATAAATAATTTAAGATTTTCTAGTAGCCACACTGAACAAAGTAAAAGCAGGTCCACTTAATTTTAGGTATTTTATCCCACCTAAAATAATATCATTTAAATATGTAACCCATGTAAAATTATTAATGGGATATTTTACATTATTTTTTTCATATTCTATCTTCGAAATTCCGTGTATGCAGTTATAACACATCTCAATTCTCTTAATTTTCAGCTACAGTGGGCATAACAGTAGTTAGTTTCAGGTGTACAACACCGTGTTTAGACATTTACATAACGTACGAGGTGATCAATCACCCTGATAGGACGCATCTCAATTTTGATTAGCCACACATGGCTAGTGTGGGCCTGCACATAAGAACTGTTTTGCCAGCATTATTATTGTTGGAATTACCATTATGATCATTGCTTGGCGTTGAGTAAGGGGATTCATGGCTCTTTGGCAGGAGGGTGGTCGTGGGGAGTAGAGCGGGTGGGCACCTGGAATTCCCGCTTGGGTTGGGGACTTCAGCTCCGCTGGGGACTTCAGCTCTGCTGGGACCTCACACTCACTCAGCCCGTGGGTCTAGAGTGTGGACAGTCGGGGCCCCTGGCGTGACGCACAGTCTTGTCAGTATCAATGTTTATAACACGGCCATGCTCATACTTTTGTTTCTGGCATGAATTAATAATTTACTTAGGATATTTCATAAAAGCCAGACGTCACCTCATCGGTGTTTAAACAAAAAACCATGCTATCCATCTGACTGATGCGGCTGAGGGTGGCGGTGGGCAGACAGCCCATGGGTCATGGGCCAAATGGTGCTGGAGCCTCCAAGGGTTGGCTTTGCTCAGGTGGCCCTCTGGGGGGTCCCTGTGGAAGGAGGGATGATGGAGTGGGGACTCAGGGCCTTGGCTGGGTAGAGAAAGGAACAGCGCTCACGGGCGTGCATGCTGAAGACAGCGAATGTTGGCGCAGGGAGCGGGTGGGCTAGGTGCTAAGCACTCCCTAAGCGTGAGCCCATCTGCTCCTTCCAGCTTCACAAAGAGGAGCCCACTTCACTTCACGGAGGACAGAACCTCAGCCCGGGGACGTCAGCCCCTAACCCTAACCCCAGGTGTCCGCTCCAGGCGCTGACCCTTCCTCTCTGGGTCTTCCCAGGGCCACCCTGTCCTGGGCATGGCTTTTCCTGATCTGGAAGCCGATGGCTGAGTCTGGCCAGTCTGGGGAAACTCTTCCGAAGGAGAATGGCTTTCACCAGTGATGTGAACAGAGCTGAGGGTGGCCAGGGACTCAGGTCTCCCAGCTCTCGGAGAGGTCAGCCTTGGAAGTGGGGTTCCAGCCCCTCCTTATTCTGCTGAACCGCCCCATGGCATCTCTGCTGGGAGGCGCGTGACAGCAGTGCCCTTCTGTTCCGTTTTCAGGGTGTGGGGGTCACGTCACCCACGGTGCCCGGCTGCACCCTTCTGCCTTCGATCTGGCCAAGTTCTTCCTGCCTCAGGGCCTTTGATGGAGTTCTCTCCGTCCCAGGTGTTGGCAGAGAATGTCGCCTGTTCAGAGTCACCTTCCCTGACCACACCAGAGAAGGAGGTCTCTGCTATGCTGTTTCCTTCTGGCTAGTGATCACACGCCCATCTGTTGGTTTCCTTGTCGACTGCCTGCCTCCCCAGCGGAATATTAAACAAGCTCTCTAAGTGCACAGGACATGGCTGTTTGACTTATTTAGGCTTAGCTCAGGGCCCAGTCACAGACTCTCGGCAAATATCTCCCATGCAAACAAACAGGTTAAGATGGAGATCCTTCAAGATGCACGCCCAAGGCATGAGCCTGGGCGAATTCCTTCCCTCTCTTGGTCTCAGTTGTCTCATCTGTGAAATGGCCTAGAGTTGACCTCTCTGTTTCCTTCCAGCTCTGAAATTCCACAGTTCTCTGACCCTGGAACAGGCTGAGCCCCACCCTGTTCAGTTATGTTGCCTTGATCCGCGAGGACTTCTTTAGAAAAAGGGGTGGGGATGTTCTAGGAGAACTTTAATTCCTTTCTGAGTCTTTGGGCAATCTTCCAATTCTTGTAATTGTGTTAGAAACCAGCAAAGTTAGCCAAGTGATTGATTCTGGAGTTCCGAGTCTCCATTGAGAAGACCAAACTCACAGGCTGGCAGCTTGGTATTCTTTCCTCTTTTCTTTTTTTCTTCTTCTTTGTAATGGTGTGAGATTAGAGGCCAGTCCCTGAATCAACAGCTCTTTCACTCTATAATATAGTTGTATTTTTGAATTTTGCTTTTGACTTTAATTGCAGCCAGGCATGAAATGAGAGAATGAGGGTGCCGTTCCAGATGAGTGAGCATTCAAAATCGTTCCGACTCTACTTGGAAGAGGAGAGGAAGATTAATAATGAGAACAAACAGGCCTTTGGAAGCAGGCTCCCCGCCTCCCTTCTTTGTAAAATGGAATCCTTCTCCTCACGGAGTAAATGGAAGAAACCCCAGGGCGAGCAAACAGGTGCTTCCGTAGCTGGATTGTTTGGTCGATGAGACCCAGATAAAGTGAGGATGAACTATGTGCTTGATGAAGCTGGGTAACTCAGCATTCATTCATTCATGCAACACATGTTTGCGTATTTATTTATTTCCTAAAGAGATCTACGTTCTTGTTTGAGAGAAGGTGAGAGAGAGAAGCAGGGAGGGCCCAGAGCAGTCTCCATAGTTGTCATCCTTAGCTGTGACATGGTTTCATTCCATACAGGTGGGCGTGGGGCCGCGCAGGGTGGGAACCAGGCTGGGGGCCTCCTGCATGGGAGGGGAGAACCTTGGCCGCTGAGCCGCAGTTTAGCATATGGGTTTGCAGAGGCGGGGGCTGGGAACAGAACCCTGAACCCTGTGACTGTGAGGCAAGTGCTCATCCACTGAGCTATCCCAGCGTCCCCAACCAGTGTTCATTGTTCACCTATTCTGTGCTGGGCCTGAGGATAAAGCAGTGAATCAGACACACAATACCTCTCTAATACAATAGTACTACTCACGGGACTAATCATCTCCATCCACACCCACTAGGGGCTTGTCACAAGAGCTTGTCACAAGACCAGTGCTTGCACTGAGCTTTCTCTTCTAAAGCATTTTTTTTTTTTTTTTT